>LUCG01126139.1:0-12530 GCA_001633085.1 Carthamus tinctorius
GTTGGATACATACAATGAAAAAACGTGACAAGTTCGATACACACTCATGTAATTAACCCTTCTCTTTTTTATTCCGTGTATTTCACATAGGTTCCATATAACAACACTTATGGAAAATCATACTACCAAAAGCGGCCCAATATATAAACCTGCAGAAAAAGCATGACCCAAAAAGATAAACCCAGATAAAAGTACAACTTAACTAGCCAAAGTTACAAGCCATCAAAGCTTTGCTTGTTCTGGAATATCTGGAAATAAAATTCACCCAAACAAATCCCATGTTTTCTTGTCATGTGTCTCATGCATGTAGTAAATAAGAAATCATACCCACATGATATCTATATATATATATATATCATCATCACCTTATCATTACATTATTACCATTATAGCCTCATCATTAAAAAAAACACACTTTCTTATTATAAAAAGAAAAAAGAAAAAAATATTAAAAATAAAAGAGAAATTAATTATATTAGTTTGTTATTAAAAAATACTTTTCATCTCTTAGCCTTAACCAGGTTTACAATTAAAAGACAATTTCAACCCTCAAAAGTTTAATCTGCAAAAAGATTTTACGATTTTTGTTCAGGTTCACAAACAAAATCACATTTTCTATCCATTACGGATCTATGGTTATTTCTGTAAAGAGTAAAGAAAAATGGCTAAAAAGTGTTGAAAAATGGCTAAATAATTAATTTCCTTAAAAGCAATCATATTGTAAAACAACACTGTATTTTTCACGTGTAATATTTCACAATATAAAACAAGCGTATGATCAGTGTTTTCACTATTCTCAACCTTTTTACGGTTCTCATCTCATTATTCATAATCATTATTCCTGCTCATTTGTGTGTATATATATACACACCTCTCATGCATGCAAAATAAGATCACTTTGAGTTAGCTACCATCACATTTCCTACTACCATTTTCTCTCAACAAAAACCATGGAGTCCCCGGATCCCGGTCACCGGAAAACCCGATACATAATCAAAACCAAGTCTGCTTCTTATGGCGTCTCTCCGACCTGCTATCGATTAAGTTGGTTTCGCCAGAAAAAGGTGAATCCCACTTCGAGAAAGCAAGTTCTGAGGGACGTCAGTTGTGAGGTCAAACCAGGCGAGATCACCGCGATCGCCGGTCCAAGTGGTGCCGGAAAAACAACATTGCTCGAGATACTCGCCGGAGTCATCCCGCCCTGCCGGGTCTCCGGCCAGGTTCTCGTCAACGACCGCCCGATGAACCCCAACGTTTTCCGGCGAGTTTCGGGATACGTAACCCAAGAAGACCTACTTTTCCCCCTTCTCACCGTCGAAGAAACCCTCCTCTTTAGCGCCCGTTTACGTCTCCACGGCGGGCTCCAGGACGCAAAATCCCGAGTCCGGGATTTGCTCGACGAGCTCGGGCTAAGGCACGTGGCCGGAGAGCGAATCGGGGAGGGGGCCCACCGCGGGATATCGGGCGGCGAGAGGCGGCGGGTGTCGATCGGCGTTGATCTCGTCCACGATCCCGCGGTGCTTCTGATGGACGAACCGACGTCGGGGCTCGACTCGGCCGCAGCTCTTCAGGTCATGTCGATGCTGAAATCCATGGCGAAAGATCACAGGAAAACGATCGTGTTAACAATCCACCAACCGGGGTTCCGAATTCTAGAAGTGTTCGACCAAGTCGTGCTGTTGGTAGACGGAACAGTTGTCCATCACGGCTCACTTGATCTCCTGGACCAACGGCTCAAGTTCGCCGGCCATTCCATCCCGCGCCAAGTCAACGTGCTTGAGTTCTCGATCGACGTGATCGACACCCTGATCACGGATTCCGAATCCGAACCGACTTTCGATCTTATAGAAGATCACAAACAACAATCTAATGAAGATGATCATCAGTTGATGTATGCAAATTCACATGTGAATGAGGTCATGATCCTGAGCCAAAGATTCTGCTACAACATTTTCCGAACCAAACAACTTTTCATTGCGAAAATGTTTCAAGCGGTTGTGGTTGGGCTCGTTTTAGGGACGGTTTTCAACAACCTTAACCGGTTCCAGATGCAAACCCAGATCGGGTTTTTCGCGTTCAATCTAACGTTCTTGCTCTACTCGTCATCCGAAGCTTTGCCAATTTTCTTGCAAGAACGTCGAATTCTAATGAAGGAGACCTCGATTGGTGCCTATCGGGTTTCATCGTATTCCGCAGCCAACACTCTCGTGTTCATCCCATTTCTTCTAATCGTTGCGCTTCTATACACCATCCCGACCTACTTTCTGGTCGGATTACGGTCCGATCTAGACGGGTTTCTCTACTTCTCGCTAGTCGTTTGGCTAGTCCTGCTGATGTCGAACTCTTTCATGGCCTGTTTTAGCGCACTCGTGCCCAATTTCATGATCGGGATCTCGTTGGTTGCCGGGATAATGGGTGCGTTTTTTCTGTTCTCCGGGTACTTTATATCAAATGACGACATACCGAAATACTGGATTTTCATGCACTATTTGAGCCTATTTCGATATCCGTTCGAGTGCTTTCTGATAAACGAGTTCGGGGGATCGAAGGGGAGATGGAGGTGTCTCGAGAGGTTCGAAGACGGGTGTTTGATTTACGGTGAAGAGTTCTTGAGGAAGCAGAATCTGAAGGAGGTGCAAAAATGGTACAATTTGGGGATGATGTTGGTGTTCATCTTTGGGTATAGGTTTCTTTCTTTACTAGTGTTATGCTACAAATCTTACAGAAGCAGAAACTAAAGAAAAAAATAACAAGTTTTCGAGTACTAAAGTTCGGAATCAAAGCATAAATTAGTGTTTTTTTTTCGTTTCGTGTATATCATCCAAGATTTCTGTGATCGGGATGTTTCAAATTCTAATCTAGACTGATATTTCGCTACTGGTTATCTCGTTTTTTCTTCATGAGGTTTTGCTAAAAGAAATAACGTTCATTAAACCATGAACCCCAAAAAGACTGTATGCAAAGGGAAGACTGTATATAAAGATGTCCGAGCTGAATGCTTGCAAAACCGGTGAATTTTGGTGAACCTGGGTCTCCGTTTTGCATCTAAGAGACAACATGATGGTTCGATGGAAGTTTCAATCCGTGTACAAGTGGTCTAACCGAAATACCCAACTCGTAAAAAAGTAAAGGTGACAAACTCATTATAAAGGCGTAAAAGCAACCTTGGTGTCCAACGTGATGTAATATCTCAAGTTCGTTTAGGAGCACACTCGTTGTGTGGAAGGCCTAGAACTTGCCCGATTCATGTGAAAGAGATTCTTTGCATTAACCCGATAAGCTAGTCGGGCCAAATGTGTCAAGTACCTATTGCCTCCCCGAGGGGGTAGCTACTGGTAAGACCTTGTGTTTGCTCTACTGGGATCAACACTTAGAGTTCCATCGGGGCCACTGAAGAAAGGGGTCAATGATTCAAGTCCCCTTAGGGAATCTGGAAGGCTCCCCACTTCAGATCCCCTCAGAGTCACTGAAGGATTTGTCTAACTGTTAACTTCCAGACCCCATGGGATTAGTTAAACACGCACACAAGTTGGTCCGAATACCCATGGTTACAAAAACAAAAGCTCCTTGGCTTTGCATTTTGTAGCGCTTTTTTTGGTGACAAGGGCGACCCTGGCATCAAAGCTTCTCCTCAAGTATGGGCAACTTCTTTCCACAAAGCTCTAAAAGGAGCAACCAAACCAAACCAAACGAGTTTAAACTAGATGGGTGGCAGTTCGGTGGATAAAGACAAGGGGATGATAAAATCGACACAGGTTCAAATCCTGCCATGTGCATATGCGCTTGTAGCCACTCAAAGATTTACCTCATTACTGTAGAAGAAGTCTATACTCACGACTTGCCATGAGATTAGTTTGACCGAAGCCTTGTATCACCCATTTAAAAAAGAAAAAAAAACAAGTTTAGTATATCCGACCTGAAGGTGGGGTCACGGTTGGATATACAGAGACCAGCCTACTAATCCACGAGAGCAGAGCAGTTGTTTTTGTGAAGGCCCTAACTTTAAAAGGAAGCAATAAATTCAATCATCATCGAAAAGAAGCAATGAAGGATGTAATAAATGAATGGTTCCAAAATGGTTTCAGACACTTCATAAGGTCAAGAGAAGGTGAAGTTAGCACAGTACTACTACTGAGTACTCAATAACTTTCTGGCATTAGAAAGTCGGTTTCTGTTCGACTTAATAGATTCAGCTCTATTTGACTTTTTCAGCTATCTTATCATTGTTTTCAGAATCACATTCAATATACTCATCAATTTATCACAACTCTGTGACTCACTGATGACCGCCATGGATATTTATTGAGCAATTCCATATCAAGTTTCTAAAGTCAATGGTTTCTTCTTCTACCTCAAAGCATTGTCATAAAAGCTTATGGGATAAGACAACATTAACTGTGGAACAGCAAAAAACATAGCTAACAGGGTGCAGGTGATTCATGTTGCTGAAATATCTTGAAGTAATTAAATCATACCAACACAGTTGGGTGACAATTTTAATCCAATAAAACAGAATTGATCTAATCCAATGACCATCCAATTATCATGCTGAACTTGTTATTTGACAAAGACAGAGGAAAATCACCTCCATCTCGTTTGGTCAAACTACTACTTAGTCAATCAAACTAGACTAACGATCAAACACATGATAGAAGTATATGTTCATTCACATCACACGGATCGCTAACGAAGACTTGTGCATGTGTGTGCACGTATATGTTCAATATTGAAACAAACCAACATACCTTAACGGACAATGGTGTTCCTCGGTTTTCCGCTTTTTAAGGTTTTTCCTTTGAACCCGACCCTATATATGAACGGTTAACAAATGAA
The DNA here is from genome assembly GCA_001633085.1 of Carthamus tinctorius. Classification (NCBI taxonomy): domain Eukaryota; kingdom Viridiplantae; phylum Streptophyta; class Magnoliopsida; order Asterales; family Asteraceae; genus Carthamus; species Carthamus tinctorius. The sequence goes on from LUCG01126139.1 coordinate 4,834, forward strand.
CAGACCTCTCTTTGTCTCTCTCTCTTCTCTCTCTCTCTCTCTATATATATATATATATAGAGAGAGAGAGAGAGATGAATTACACATGATCTATAGAAAACATCTCGTTTGCAAAGGAGAAAAATCTACATAAGAAACATCATCGGTTCTCTATCAACATGCTACAAGCCATTCATAACGAAGACATGCGAATTATATTCCAATTGAAATAACATAATTACATCACCATGAGCACAAGAATGATGAACATAGGATCCAAGTAAAGATTTCATTATCTACATCTAAAACTTGCAGTAAGTTATCCGACATACACATTACGTATCACCATTGTACATATAACCTTCCGTTGTAAACTAGAAACGAAATATGTAAAAACGACTTCCGTATGCCCAAAATTATAAACACAAAGTGGTATATGTCACCTCGTTCACCACAAGTCTCCTAATGAAGACGAGTCTGAAGGCGTGAAAAAAGACATCCTCCGCCTTTTGTTCGAAAGCGTATTGCTTTCCGAGAATTCCTGAGAAGCATAGAATTTATCAAGCACGGACTTGAGCGCTTGGCGTACGGAATTAATGACATCTTTGATGTTTACATCATCATCGTTGTTACCAGTGATCACGAAAAGATTCATCATCCTGCTTCCTAAAGTTGCGATTTCTGCACGAATTGTTTTTAGGTGGAGGCCATCGAGAGCTTCCTTTAAGTCAGAAAGGACCTCGTGTTTGTACTCGCAACAAAGAGATGCCCGAATGGAGTATGAGGATGCGTCCAAACTGTTATCATCTTGTTGTTCGACTTTTACTTCATCGATGTCCATTGGTATGAGAACGCCTTTGGTGGTTTCAGTGGCCGTCCTTCTTAGTTGTTTCAGGTGGGAGATAACTTCGGCAAGTAATGATGCTTTGTCCATCTGTGTGTTCATTAAGAAAATTAAGCTACAATCTCTGGGTATAATGGTTAAAGATCAAGGGGAAAAAAACATAAAATGGTGACTAAAGTTTCCCTTTTGTACGTTTCTATGCATATGACAACAGGGTCAGGTTCAAGGGAAAGACTCAAAAAAAGGGAAAACTGAGGAACGGCCTGGTAGCCCTCCATCTGAACCGTATGCACTTGTGCATACAAGTAATTTGTAATATACAGATGTGCATTAAAAGCAAAAACACAACTTAATTTACTTGTATGCACAAGTGCATACGGTCCAGATGGAGGGCTACAACTACGAGGGTGTTCCTCAGTTTTTCGTTTTCTTGAGTTTTCCCTTGAACCTCCCTCTACGACAACAATATATGAAGAAAAAGAACATAATGGTTGTTATGGTATGGTACGAAAGGTAACAAGTTTCAACATCATTGACGAGATAGATGATCATAGAATAAGCTATGTAAGTTGATATTCGAGTTGGGTTGATGTTAAATATCTATAAATGGACATGACAGATACCCTTTTGCACATTTAAAAGATTTCTTTTAGATTCTTCCAAAGCTACGAAATTTTTGGAGAAAACAGTTGTCTGAAGTTTGACTGTCAACGACTTTCTGCAAGCTGGGGTCTGCACGAAAACAACCTCTTTGTCCCTTGTGGTAGAGAAAAGGCCTCGTGTGCCCCTTGGGGTAGCGGAAAGGTCTTGATACATCCTACCCTCCAGACCCTACCTCCGAGTGGGGTATGCAGGGCTTTTTGGTCTACCCTTTTATGCATTTACACAATAATATGGGTGAATTTGCCACGATGAATCCTTTAAAATTACCCCCCCCCTCCCCTCTTTCTCCCCAAATACCTACATTTTCGGCTGAGGTACATTAACAACTGGGCTAATCACTCTTTTGAGTTATATATTCAACTACATATAGAAAAAGTTGAAGAACAAACTCTATTGTTTTTCAATTATAAGGTATAAAAAAATAGGTTTGTGAAAGGTGTAACAGTATTGTTTTAGATGGTGCAAACTTATCTCGTATGCAACAAAAAAAACCTTGAAATCAACAAAAAACCAAAATAAATCCCACGAAACGATGGAATTAGGCTAAAAACACATGATATTCAACGTTGGTAAAAGGATGAAAGCACACCGATAAAAGCCGGACGAAAAAATATGGTGTCATCGTATGAAAAAGTTCCTGGACTTGCCCTTGAACAAACACAAAAAGTACCTAGTACTCCCTCCATTTGGTTTCCATAATAAAGATGCAAATCTGTGTTTGTTGATTAAGATTGAAAGTGAAATTGATACATTTTGGGGGGAAATTTAAGAAGCAGATTGAACTTTTTTTAACAAGTACCAGGAATAGAAATATGCATTCCCTATTATTTGGGGAAAACCTCCATGCCAATTTTGGATTTCAAAAGTCAAAATGTGACCATTGACTAGTCCCCCAAACGATCCAACAACACCCATATGAACAAATTACAATAAACCCACATAAAATTCGTCGATTCGAGTAAAGAATCATCATAAATTCCAACATTATAAGCTAAAAAAAAAAGAGCAAAAAGAATGAAAGTAATTGACCTTATTAGTTCCTGGAATAAGGCTTCGAAGCATGGATAGATGACCATTAATCCTCTCTCTCCGCCTTCTCTCAGCTTCACTATGATTCCTCAACGCCATTAAAGCCTTCTCTGCTTTTGCCCCCTTTTGATGATTATGATTAGAATAATTATGATGAAGAATGGTTCCAGGTCTTACTAGAGACCTCACTATCTCTCCCCTTTCGTTATCCAACACCAATGAGGAAGAAGAAGAGGTCGTCCTTCCACACCCACTTCTCATCATCATCATCATCTCCTTCAACGCCTGCTCCTCGGAAGAAGTGAAGCCCTTGAAGCAGTTTGGGGGGAATTCCATTGTTGGGATTTGGGGGAAGGATTAGTTAGAGCCTAATGAAGTGGTTATCGAAGTGGGTTTTTGGTCCATGATTGGAGAAGTTTGTTGTTGATAATATCATTTCTTCAATTCAAATCCAAAATGAAGAAATGGTTGTGGTGATTGTTGGTTGGTTTGGAGGGCGTTGAAAAGAAAGGAGGAGGAGGCCTTCTTGGGTTTGGAAGCGATAATCACGTAAATCAGCGCTATTTAAACAGTTTTTCTTTTTCTGTTAACACACGCTCTCCAGCGGTATCGGACCTTTAATTGGGCAATCCCACTAATCCGTTGTGACCCGGCCCAATCTATGGCTGGACCCGACCGGCAGGGAAGTGGATCCCATAGACTGGATCCTCCCATACAGGCCCCGAACCCAGCCCAAAGGACCAGATTCAAAGTTTGGATATCTCAGAAATGTCACTCTTGGGATCCGAACCCTGGTAGTGTGGCTTTCACCCCACACCCTCAGGGATGTTACCTATCTAACTGAGCTAACACCCTTTGACGGTATTTTTTAAACGGTATGTTGGTGTAACGGTGTATTATTGTGCCACCATGACCATGGCACCAAGTCACGATTATCCCAGTTCGAAACCTTTACAAGGAGAATGGTTACCGTCAGCCCAGCCATCCAGTTTCCATTTAAAGGACTTTAAGGCATCAGCTGAGATTCAAATCCAGTACTAATTCAGGAAAAATCCCCTACAATTTCACCATAAGAAAACTATAACCTATACATCAAGACAAATTAAACTCACCATCATTTACAATTTTTATTTGTTTTTAGTTTATTTCAAATCAACAATTTGTTATTAATAAATAAACCTAACCATTTAAAAAACAAATCAATATACACGAATTGGTCCGGCTATAGATTTATAAACTAATTTTCCCGTGACACTACAAAAAAGGTGGGTTTGTATTAATAGATTAATTTGTATGTGTTAATTTATTCTATAAAATAATAAGTGGTATTATCTAAATTTGTTTCACTTAATGTTTTAAAAACCGGTTGAACCGGAAACCGGTGAAAGGGCGGGATCAAATGTGATCGGTTTTATGGCGTTTTAAGGACCGGTGGATCGAACCGGTAAAAAACCGGTTAACCTTGTTTAAAAAAATTACGTATAAAACTTGTTAGATTATTATTTTTAATGTTTTTGGATAAATGTAAAACTTATTGTAATGTGTATTTTTAATGTTTTTTAACTTGTAGATATCAAATTATTGGTTTTNTAATTTATTCTATAAAATAATAAGTGGTATTATCTAAATTTGTTTCACTTAATGTTTTAAAAACCGGTTGAACCGGAAACCGGTGAAAGGGCGGGATCAAATGTGATCGGTTTTATGGCGTTTTAAGGACCGGTGGATCGAACCGGTAAAAAACCGGTTAACCTTGTTTAAAAAAATTACGTATAAAACTTGTTAGATTATTATTTTTAATGTTTTTGGATAAATGTAAAACTTATTGTAATGTGTATTTTTAATGTTTTTTAACTTGTAGATATCAAATTATTGGTTTTATCAACATATGAATGTAGGAAAATAGAAAAAACAAAAAAATGTTTGGAACCGGTTGAACCAATGGTTGAACCGGAACCGAATATCACACTGGTTCAACTAAATCCCTGGTTTTTAAAACATTTGTTATAATAAGTTATAAAACCTTTTTGATTGTTGGAACATGTTTCTTTTAAAATATTTTTAATTAAAAATACGGTATTAATTATTTTATAAGACACTATTTGAAATAATATCTTATAAAAAGAGATGTTCAATTCTAGCTAATACGATATTTTGTATTAAAGATGTTGAAAAGAAATTGTTACAATGTCAACAATGAGCCTATAAACTTATTACAGCAAATTTAAATAAAGTGTTTTATTATTATCCTATAAATTCAGGTCAAATAAAGTTGACAATGGGCCAAGTATATAAGATGTTATGTTTTATTGTTATACCATGTTACATAAATAAGAGAATGGGCCTATTTAACCATGGGCCAAGTATTGAGCTTTTTAACTAACCAAAAAGCCCTCTCTACATAAGGCTATGACCGTGCCTTAAGACAAAACATCTTTCGTCCAGCTTTACAATATGCAAAACATATTCCTTAAATAAGGTGTTCCCACACCTTATTACAAGACGACTTCTGCCCAACACAATTACAGGTATCACATAATTTAAGACTCCACCTTGTAATTTAACACAATTACACGTACACCAGTCATAAATGATCAAATGTCTTACCAAAATTGGTAGACAACCCAAATGACTTGTATGTTAACGAGCATCAGCATGGTAATCACCCGCTAATACCTTTGTCAATAATCATATGTCTTACCAAAAGTCTTCAAAATCATCAATGTAGAATCTTTTTGAGTGAAGCAATCTTCTCCTCGTGCATCACCACCGAGAAAGAGTCTTGAACGCGTATACGTTTCATCATTGAATTGAAATTTAAATTTTCAACAAGATGAATTGAGCCTTGATTATCACAATTCATTTCCACCACCCTTTGATCAAATCCAAAATCACTCAACAATTCCTATGAATGTACGACCTCTTTTGCCACCTCTCATCGCTACTAACTCGATCTTGGTAGTCGAAAGAGCCATAGTAGACTTCAACCTCGCTCTCTAACTAGTGGTTGTCCCATACAAACTAACAACATAAACGAAAGGTTGACTTTGCTTGATCTCTGTCATCGGCATAGTGAGAGTCGCAATAACCGACCAAATTGCATCCCACTTTGTTGCCACCGAAAATGAGCCCCTTATTTAGAAAATGCCTTTGACAACTTCCTAATGTGCCTGACCAGGTTTAGACATATACCTGTTAACGACACTAATTTCTAATGCCAAATTTGGTCTTGTGCAAACCATGATATACATATGGTGTATCAACTATACTCGCATATGGTACCTTGCTCGTCCAGGCTTGATCTTCTTCATAGATGGGATAATCATGTAGAGATAGCTTTGTGTGTAAAGGCATGGATGTAAAAATTTCCTTTGCACGTTCCATTTCGAATCATCTCAGAACCTTATGAATGTACTCCGTTTGAGTTAATTTCAAAGTTTTTATCTTTCTATCTCGAGTAATCTTCATACCCAATATCTTATTAGCTTCTCCAAGATCCTTCATTCGAAGGTACATTTCAACTTCTACTTATGTTTGTTGGTCCCTAGGTGGTGACCTTCAAGTTAACAAGGAATTGTAGAAGGGAGGGGTTGAATACAATTTCACAAACTCGTTCACTTTTTAAATTCTGTTGTATTAATCTGAAATACAGAACTTACAAAACTATTGCGGAATTAGAAAAGGACTAAACCTATTCTAAACAATCTTAAGTTTTGACACAAAGCTTTCACTTATGCACTAATTAAGTAAAATAGAGAAAGAAAGAAATAGAAAGAGAGAAGGAAATGACTTAGTATAGATAAAGATGAACTGATATGTTTGAAGAACACGTTCAAGGTCTCTATTTATACTGCATGCATTAAATGCATGGTAAGGTCACTTTTACACGTGGTGTGTATCTAGTGGTCCTATTATACTATTTGCTATTTAAAATACATCCATACGCATAAAGCAGTATGGGCATAAAGCAAACAGTTGCTTTCGGGGGTTGATAAGTACAGAGGGAACAATGTAGAGAACGTCCCTTTTGTACTATGTAAGAAAAGTGTGGTTGTACTTTTTGTGCATTTACGGTAATAAGACAAATGTGGAAATCTTTAGATGCAAGTCTCTGATCAGCGGACAGAGGTCGCTGGTCCTTTTGGAGAGATCAGCTGTCGTTGAGGCTTGTATACTTCAGATTGTTAGGCAGGTGTAGTCAGACAGTTATCACTGAATCTGTCTTCAGATCACGAGCGGAGTTGACTCTATTATTTGACATCGCTGATGGTTCTTATATGCTTGACTTCCTTGTCTTCAGGGATGATACTTCATTTCTTGATGTCTTTTATCAGGGACGTTGAACAGACTTAGCGAGTCCCTGACTTCGATACATATAATCGTTGTCCCTTCAACCATTTGAAAGTCGACACACTACTTTAATAGAATCATCTGATCGGTCATATTTTTCTTTAAATATAAGTCCTCTAACTTAGACAAGACACCATCTGATTAAGTCTCTAAGCTAATTTTTCCAATCACCATGTCTTCGATAACCAATTGAAATTGGTTCATCACCCATTGCTTTATCTTGGTCAATCTAACAGTCGATACATTGGGATCTAGGTCTTCAGGAACATACACAATTGGATGACACCTATTTCCTATCAAAATGACATTCATCTTCCATTGCCATTAACCAAAATCTCCATCACCACTCCATTATTCAACTTACAAACCAACTCCTTGAACATTGTATGACCCTTTTACATAAGGTGCGATGATGAAGAATCATTACTATGAGAACCAAAAACAATTTCTTCTGCTTCAGGCATTGATCGAACACTTGGCATGCACCACAATAATCTAATCTTCTTACAAGAGATTATCCTTGAAAACATGCCACAAATCGACCCACTAGCCCTGATACCACTTATTGAGGATGATTTCCACAATACAATGCATAAAAGTTCCATACCAAAAATCAGAATGTGCAAAGCTGCAACCCAACAACCAAAACAAAAAATGAATATCCTAAATGTGTTCACATGTACCAACAAGTAGAAAATCCAATTGAAATCGGTACTACATCAATGTAAATGAAAGCAAAAATAAGAACACCGAGATTTAAAAGAGTCAAAAGAGATGGTTCGATCCTCTTATTTTTTTTCTCGAACCGAGAGATCCATGAATCGGGATCCTG
>LUCG01126228.1:0-12451 GCA_001633085.1 Carthamus tinctorius
CTTTTTGGACTCCAAAAGTACTTTTAGTTAAAAGTGCTTATTAGCTTATAATGGTGGTAAAAGAAGTTTTTAAAAGTGTTTGAATTAGCTTTTTGGTGATAAAAGTCAATAAGTTAATAAGTTAAAAAGTGTTTGGGTTAAAAAGTAGATTTATGTGAGAGGGAGAAGCCAAAAGNGAAAAGCCAATAAGTCAATAAGCACTTTTGAAACACAATCCCAAATACCCTCATAGTTTTGGAATTGAAATGAAATTTTGGTAAATGACAGAAGCACTCTTTTATGTTTTTTATTTCATTTCTGGCCGGTGGTGATGGTTGCCACTGGCGGTGGCTGGAGGTGGTGGTGCATATTATGATGAGGGGCAATTTTGCTTAAAAAAATTGACACTTCATTCCAACCAAATCCTTACCATTTGTCATGGAATTACCAATTCCTCTAGTTAAGGATTTTGATGGAATTCAGACATTCCATTCCATCAGGATCAATGAACCAAACCAATGGAAAGGAATTTGGTCAAAGGAATTCAAGATTCCAATTCCATTTCATTTCATCAAATTCCATGAAGCAAACGCCCCCTAGGAGAGAAATATAACAGAGAATCATTTATGTTGTTTGATACATCACAAAACTCAACAGAGAATTGTATCAACCTTATCAATTTCGATCAAAAGTCCCAACAAATCGAATTTAAATCTACAAATAATCTTTTGTTATTTTCTTTTTCATTAATTTTCTACATGTAAATCCTAATAGAAATTCAGATAAGAATCATAACATAGGTTTTATATGTGAATCTTTAATTCTTTAGTATAACTTGTACGTGAATCAATTTATATATAATCAATATTCTGAACTAGCTTAAGATTTATATATGAATTTATGATCTTAAATTTAAGATAATAATAGTTTTGTTTTTTGGTATAATCTATTTAAATGAGATATTGGTTATAGTTTATGGCAGTTTCTCCCTAAAATCTTGGTACTTAAAAAATCTCATCAAATAGTTGAGATCTATATATTCACCTTCTTAACAATTTTAGATTCTTCATTTGGACCTTTCCAAAAATATATTTAAATATATTTAATTTATTGTTTTTTCAATATAAAAACAATTATCCAGCATAGTTTGAACATCCGTAAATAGTGGAGTTTTGGAGAGAAGTTGAGGTTCATGTACGAAGCTTGAGAACTGGTTATCAACCGTTAGTCGTTGAAGACTTCTGCATTAGAATGAGATACTCTAAGATGCATTAAATCAATTCCTTTTCAAAGTGCAATTCATCAAAGAACATGAGATTAAAACAGATCAAAGGTTCAGATTCACTTCTAATATTCTCGTCGTTAACCCAACTTCTCGAAAATCAAATGCACCATCAAAATGGCAAAATGGATTTCCATGGGACAATTTAAAAACATCCTCATTTGCAACTTAACGATACTAAAATTTCAGTTAAAAAAAGAATGTTACGATATAGAACATGATGCTACATATCTAATTCGTGTTCATATCCTTGACGTCGATGCACAAGCTCTAAGTGAATCAAGAAGAATATCCTCGCTTAGTGACCGGCCTGCACAAGTCGAAAAGTAAGGCCAGTTCCATAGATTTTACTTGCCCATATTATGAATAGGATGGCGGTATGCTTTTTACCTATGAACACAATTTTATTCGTCTTTTTTTCTCCGTTTTTCCATTTTCGTGCAGGAACTATTTCATAGATCTCTCTCACAGCCTGCAAATTGATTACATACAACAAGCATTAGGAACTGCTTGTGTTGCACAACAAATTGGTGACTTTATTGCTTAAAAGTTACACGGGACAGGACAGAACAAAACTTGTTGTCCTAGGTTTAGACTTTAGACTAGGACAAGATGGGACTGAAATAAAATTACTGAACTATCCATATCAAATTAAAACCCTAAAACCTTCCACATTTTTTCACCTGCCTAGCTCACCCTCACATGCCAATCCAATCATGTCTGTGTACCAAATGCACGTTAAGGATATTAAAAGGGTTTCATGTATGAATGATTACCTGTACTGTATGTAGTTCGTCAGAATTTACGACACTCAGAACACCTTTGCAACGGTACACATCCATATCATATTTCTTATCCCAAAGGAGCTCCTCAAGCCATAAACGCACCTGCAGAGATACGCAACGATCTAACACAAAATCTATGCAGAAGCTCAAATGAAATTGTTCATGGTATTTAGAAACTGGTGATATTAAGCAACTGGTCTTCACAAGCTGCAAAAGTAATGCTACAAATTATGGAATTACTGGTCAAAATACCTTATCAAGATCAACCTGCTCTGTATAACAAACACACAGAGTCCTCACGCCACTATCATGAAGATCCTTAGTAGTTAGCGACTTGTTTTCTTCTAGCAACTGTTCCAGGTGAGCAGCATGCTGAAATGTAATGGAAATCGGGGGTAAAAAGTCGTAGGTAGCCATCAAAATTCATATATTAATGTTACTAAGCAAATAAAATAATTTGGAACAAGAAGGGAGGATAAGTCACTAACCGAAGCATCATACGCACTGCAGTTTAATACTATGGACATATCTACTTGACACCGCACAGAATGAACGATATTAGCAAGTGAATTAATGTTATGTATCTCCTTCTCGAGTTCCTCTAGAGCATCTGGAGAAACCAGATCAATCTTGTTAAGAATTACAACATCCTACAACAAACGATGGAAGACAATGAGCAAGTGAAATGTTTGGAACTTTCCAAAGCTAATATATGATATGGCCATCAAAGAAACTATGGTAAATGGTGAAAACTATCATCCATGCCAAATATCATAGTTCTACCAGAAGTTTTACTAGGAATTATTGAAGTTCTAAGCAAGATGAGTTTGCCACTAGATTTGGATTCTTGATTTCTTTTTATATTAGCATTGAAAATAGACTTCATCGGAACAAGCTAAGCTTGACATGATAGATACGACAAAGTAAGGTACACAATCAAAAAGAAAGAATACAAATATATGCATACATATTTGCTTCTTAGGGAGGTCTCACATGGACTTGCTGAAACCAACGAGCTAAAGTTGCACATGGTTGAGTAAGAATACAATATAGTGAAGTTTTTCATGGGAAGAAAGCACTTAACTTGTCTAAGATGTTATCAGCCATGATCAGCATGACTCGGCGTAAGAAAACACTTAAAAATTATGCGTTCAAACTTTAATGTATTACTTACCGCAAATGCTATCTGTAAGAAGGCTTCAGGAAACGTGGATGAGTCTTCATGCTTTTTGAGCTGAAAACGAAGATTTTTGGCATCTACAACCTGCCCAAGGATACATTTCAATGATGAAAACTGAAAAGACTTGCACAGTCCAGTTAATTCACAAATCCCGGCACCGTAAAGACGCATTATCCCTTCTACTGTTAGTTCACAGGTGATGTAGTTGATGACTTTTGCCACCAAGAACACTTCCCATGTTTTTAAACAAAAGGGTTGTACAACAAAGGTTGTGACAAAACATTCTTTTATGCATAAAATGGAACAGTGGTGGCTGTTATCATTTTAGACTTGTGGTTTGTATATGAGTTTGTAGGTTATTAGCTAATAATGGAAAGGAGGCCATAGCTGATCCTAAGCTCACTTGGAGCAACAACTCATCAAAAACCCTGCAATTAAATATCTAATATGCAATTAAAAGCGAACATTTTAACCCTACATTGGAACAAGAAGCTTACAGTGATAATGGAGTCAAGCTTCACTGCTGATTCTAATTGATCATCCAGCCAAAGAACAGACGCAAGAGGAGCAGGGTTTGCCAACCCTGTGGTCTCTAGTAATATATGATCCAGTCTACATACACAAAAACATTGTAAACAAATACTTTCTTTAGAATGTAGATCCAAAGCTTCATGAGCAATCATTCAAGAATTATAGAGGACCCACTTACAGGTTACAACATGCAACTTAACAAATGACAGAAACACACACATGATGCTAAATCAAAAAGAAAATTCTTACACAAATTCATTTTAACCATACCTGTGTTCCAATAATATATATGCCAATAATCATTGGATACAATTTACATCATGCATGAAGTCTAATCTATGTATATGAACACACACATTTTTAAATAAACAAGATATATCAAAATGTGATATAGCAACACCATCTCATATATTATTCCATAAAAACAAGCATGCTTACAAAATTCATAAGAAACCAACACAAAAGAACATCATTCATCATAAATACATGCAAGCCTTACGGAAACTATTATATAAAGCCACAACATATATCACATATATATCGAAGAAATTTCTTTCAATTTTCAAACAGCATTACCTTTCCTTCCTCTCAACAAGCTGTTCCAATGCTTGAACCAAACTGTGTTTCACAGTGCAGCAAATGCAGCCATTTGCAAGCTCAACCCATTCTTCAACAAGTGCACCTCCTTCGCCTTCATTGATCATTGCTCTCTCAACACCAATTTCCTCCCCAAACTCGTTCAATATAACGGCTATCCTCTTTCCATGTTGTCCATTCAATATATAATTAACCAGCTGAAATGAAATCAACAATACCCAACACACGAAAGATAAAATTATAAAAGGAAATATCATCATTACCAAGTAAATTGCTAAAGCCAACAAACCCCAAACAATCAATTGTTTTAAGGATTCTAAAATGGCATACAAGTTAATACTTAATAGGCATAGCGCATTTCATCATTTTGATTGTTAGGACTGCCGAGAGCACGCCACTGGGGATATTCAGTCTGAATAATCATGTATTATTCAGATTAAAAATACAACATTCATTATTATTCAGACTGAATAATACTAAATGTTGTATTATTCAGTCTAAATAATATTGAATGTTGTATTATTCGGTCTAAATAATACATGATTATTCGGTCTGAATAATATTGAATGTTGTATTATTCGGTCTAAATAACCCATGATTATTCAGATTGATCATGTCACGTGGTGTGCTCTCGACTGTCCTTACATTTGCAATGAAATTTGAGTTTGCAGCCGACGTCTGATTGCTGATATGTCTTGCCATCTAACTCCCAAACATTCCAAGGAAAACTTCAAGCTTATTCATGAGACTCATCCATAACAAAAATAGGTATATACAGTGATTGTAACCTGTTTTCAGCATTTTCCAGCTGAAATCTTAACCTAACGTAAACTTCCCTGATTGTACTTCCTTATTGAATAACTAGGGAATAACTTGCTAACTTAGCAACGATCAATTCAATTTCTATACACAAACACTCCATACTCCATAGTGAACTCAATTAATCACGGAAGTGTATTACAATAGTACTACTAAAAATGAAAAGATACTGATAAGATGGAATTTAGAAACAGTACAGTGGATTTGCCGGCTCCGAGATAGCCGGTGATGACGGTCACGCCGACCGGTGGAGATTCTTCTACGTTTTCGTGCTTCTGATTGAACGATTGACGGCCTAGGGTTTCGTTGATCTCGACGGCGACCGGTGGGTCTTCATCTTCTTCCTCCATTTCCGTGTTCGTCGTCTTGCGATTTTACCAGTCGAATCCAAACCCTGTTTTTTTGTTGTTGTTGCGGTTTTAAACCTTTTTACGTTCAAGTTTCGGTTCTTCCCCTTTAGTTTGAAGAATGATACTTACACCCCTCGATTTATTAGCATATTCATCAAGGCCAGAATATAACAAAGCAATTTGTCGAGGGGAAGATCTCGAGAGAAGTAGAGTTGTTTACGGATGGTACGTCTGCTAGACCTGGTGCGTCTGGCTTTTTAGAAAAACCGACTTAGAAAACCGTTCTCGAACAAATGGGCCGGTTTGAGATGGACCGTTAAAGTTAATGGACGGGGTTGAGGAATGAAAAAAGAATTCGGATTGGTTAAAATGATGTAGAAGTGTCTTTGGATTAGATTCCCTCTACTCAGTACCAACCGTCATAAAAAATATACATAATAGGTATTATGTTATTTAGTACACGTCTCGAATTTCGATCTTGAATTAGTAAGTATATAAATAGTTTGTTATTTATATACTTAGTAACATTAAAATAAGTTATGTTTTCAAATTTGAAAATAATAATAATAACAATATGTTCGCTAGCCCGTGGGCTAACCTGGGCCTGTTTAGAAGGCGTTTACAGGCAAGTCTATAAACTTACAAAAACGATTTTGAGGTTGCTATAGTAGACATGTTGGATAAAAATATTATATTAGGCTTAGCACAAGCCTGTAAATAATTACATATAGAGAAAACCATATAAAATAAAAGAACTTGTTAATAGATTTAACTGTTTATTAAGAAAAATATATTTAAACTGTTAAGTTGACGACTTGACGTGATTTTACATATGAGATTAAAAATGTGGTTGTAATTATCCTTCTTAATATTATCTTTTTGTAAAGGCACACAACAAGTTTTTCTTTGTGGAAAATGTTCATCTAAACTTTGCCTAGGCTACATCATTGGCAATTTGGTAATTAAGATACGGTCATCCGAGACTAAGTCTAGCCACAAGTTTATTGAACAAAGAAGTCAAGGCAATACCAAAAAGCCACCGCGAGGTACAAAGGCCAAAGGAAACACAAAGCAGAATAGAACGGAAGCAAACGAAGATAAGACAAAACAAATACCACAAAGGCGAAACGAACATGAAACAACAAAAAGGAAAGCCGAGAAAAATTAAGAGATCGGCGAAATATGATGTGACCCAGCGATCCACCGCTCCAAATTCAAAGACATCTTGTTTAATCATCTTGAAATCCACTCGAACACAAACTCTTATTTCCACAAATAAAGCATCTTTCTAAAGTAGCTTGCCTCAAAAATTACATTATTTCGGTGACCCCAAACTAGGTAAAGAGTAGCCCAAACAGATGCTTGCCAAAACTTTGGAAGCCCATAAGATGATTTAACATGTGAGACTAAATGTTGTTATGGTTATTTTTAACAAGTTCTCTCTATTTTTTAATCAAAAATCAACGAAATACAACCAAGATCTGATCGAAATAAATCATAAAAAACGTCATTTAATTATATCTGATTTCACATTTATATTAAGTCTTTCACCCTTTTTCTGTTTCCTTGATTTGTTCTAAATACTCTTTTAATTTCTCCCTAGATATGATTCGGTTGGTGTAATGAAACAACATTAGTGAGTTATGTGAAATTTTATACTTTTTTAAAATTTTATTCGGAAAGTAAAAACTATCCTAGTAAATAGTTTGCAAATAATTTCTCATTTAAAAGTTACCACCATATTCTCTTTGGTTAAATATTTATTAAAAAAATTAGAAGAAAATTTATGAAAATATAACATTACTTAAATTTTAGTTTATAATGGTACTTATGTTACTAATTGTAAGGTAACAATAATTTTGTTGCACCAACGCGGGATGGATGGCAAGCGATTGGGTTCTTCTACATATAATATGGAATTCTGTCAATAGTTCACCCTTCTCAATAGACATTTTCTTCGAAACTCAACTAGCTTCATTCTTCTATATCTCTAATAGGGGTAAGTTTTTACTAGCCTCATAATCTGGTTGTTTAGTGGTACTTGTACTTCCTCTCGATTGGTTGAGTTATTGGTTGATGGTGTGGACGGTGGCCCTGTTTGCTTACGTCTAGACTTGTGATCCCTCTTTCTTTGTCTTTTGTTCAGTTTGGCGTTTTTGTTTTGGCCTAATCTATGTCTTGCAGATTATCCTTTTGTTGTTTCATTGTTTTCCCTTGGTTGCCATAAGTTAATGCCTTTCAAAAACAGTTGTAATGTCATAACAAACACTTATTAATTTCAGCAACATCTATTGCAATCCATACATACAAAATATTGTATATTCCTCGCTATACTAAAATAATAAGAATAAAAGACTATTTTAAACGTAAACATAAAATAAGAGGTCTTAACCATGACATACTCACAATCCCTTACTTATTATGTCAAATTTCTATTTTTTTTCTTTAACTTATGCATATTAAACTAATTTTACAGTATATCTATTATTTCACAAACAAATCCTCAGTGATAGATATATTTTTGAAATTACAAATATGCCCTTTCATTCGTCGCTTTCGTAAATGACCCTGATATGTTCTAGACAATTCTTTTTTAACTCTGAAGCAAAGAATTACAATCTAATATATTCCATCGATTGATTTGAAAACCCATAAATTAAATTTTTGGCATTAAATAAAAGTCAATCACAACCATACTAACAACTTCCAATTTGGACATTCTTGTAATCTTGTGATTGCAAAAAATGGATTGCTTTCAAGCAAGATGTGAAGTGTAAGCATTCAAAAGGTTATCATCCCACGTTTGAATGTCTCCATTATGTCAAAGTCATACCTTCACTTTTCTTAGATGTTCCAAACTCAAACAATTAATTATAAATAATATTTATAAATAATTACTTGTCCTTTTGTTTATCTATTCTTTATATTTTATTGGACAACGTTGTAATAGAGTGATCTCCATATTTAGGGTTTATTTAAGCAAAAAATGTTAGATTACTGGTATCTTCAGTCTGTCCCACACATAACTCGTCCCTTAAAAGTCTTATTAGGAGACATTTTAGAGTTAACTCAACGACCTCATATAAATCGTATCTAGAGTTTATTGTTTGTCATGAAAAAACTCAAGTCGCATTTAATACATCACTTAAAAATAAAATGAAGTATATCTATATATATAATGAAATGAGAAAATTTTTGTATTTGTTTTAATGGAATTGACGATTCTTCAAGAAACGTAATTTACTTCTACTTTTGTTCCCCTATGAACGAGTAACTTCTTACGGCAATAGTTTAGTAACACGATTTTTACAAGAAAAAACGACATTAATTAACACTTTTAAAATTTCAAAAGTAAAACATTTTGTGTTATACTCTTGTTTGAGATTTTCTTGAACTTTTATTCCATTTTATCATATTTTTATTGTAACTGTATTGATTTTAAATAAAATTATATATATAAGAAATTATGTTTTTAGTCATTCAAAAATACCTTAACACCTCCTAATTATTTTGTCCCTAAAACATCCAAAATAGCCAACTATCTGCTGGAAAAAAAAACTCTGTTAAAAACAACCTTCGTCAATGGCGGAAATACTTTAGAAATTACATTTTTGGTCCCTAAATGACATACACCTTTGGCTCCTGAATTATAGACATTTACGTTTTCAACCCTTCTCTGCCAATGACAGAGGTTAATTTTAACGGAGTTCTCTTTTTTTGCGAAAAAGTTGGTTATTTTAAAGATTTTGGGGAATAAATGGTTAGAAGATGTTAATAATATTTTTAAATAGCTAAAAAAATTAATCTCCCTTTATATATTTAGGTTTACCGATTTATTTAAGTTTATAATTTATTCATATTACAAACGTTTTAATATATATTCTGCTATTAACATTTATAACTAAATTCCCTTAGAGCTGGTTTTTCTTAAAAGCAGCCTTTTATTCCAACCAGCAACAACAAAACAATTGACAATATTCTATTATTATTATTATAACATAAGATATATTTTCCTTTAAATTTATATATTTTTTTAATTAGTTTTATAATCTTATTGTATATTACCTTATACTGTTTTATCCAATTTAATTAAAATTATAATGATGTGTAGACACTTGATGATAACGCGCACTACATTCTTTCATTCATATATTATTACTTTTATATACTAAATAAATATCTGTATCGATCAAACAACCATTTATTAAATACGGGCCTTTTTGTTTTCTAAAATATACCTCCTAAGTCTAAAACAAAAGGGTTTGTACACTTAAGACTGTTTATTTTTTTTTAAAAAGAAAATGTCTGAAAACCTTTTATCATCATCTAAAATTTTAAGAATGTATCATTTGCCTCTTATTTTTTAAATGTGAAATCAGACTTTCAGACCTCTTAAAAAACAAACGATACCTAAGTGTCCAATCAAACGCTACGATTATCAAATATAAGATAAAAATAATAATCTATTATCACATATATAATGATTAAAACTTTTAGTACACAAATTATACACCATAGGCAACCACAATGATCCATATATCATGGTGGCATGCAATATTATATTCAAAATTGAAATTATCAAAGATCACACATTGACCTATGTCATTGGTTTGGAACTTTCTTCATATATTTATTTACAAATCTTATATATTTTAATATTGAATTAAATATTTATATAATGTGGAATTGAACTATGGAAGCAAACACAATTTATAAGGCATAATGTATAAACGGAAAAAGGGTAAAGTAAAAACGACATATCCATCTAAAGATTAAGCACGTAATTGTCTAATTAAAAACACTTAATTAGAAAAAGACATTTTATTTAATAATAATATCAAGGACAAAAAGTTTGAAGGGTAATTCAATGAAATTCACCTATTTTTTAACTAAGTTTTTGTATTTTAATTCCCTTAAAAATAGGGGTGGCAATTTCCGACACGATCCGCCAACCCGACACGACACGATATGACACGAAAATAAATAGGTTTGGGTTGAAGTTTTTGACCCGCCAACCCGTCAATTTCACGAGTCGTGTACGGGTTGGCGAGTTGACCCGCGGACCCGTTTATATTTAAATTAATTATTATATATATATATATATATATTTTATATAATAAAAAATTAAAAAAATCAAATTTTAACCCTAGATTTAAGCGCCTAAAGCCAAATTGCCAAATAACCCTAGCCGCTTTCAGTTCCAATCGTCCACTCCCGACTCTCGCTTCCAACTCCAAGTTCAATCGCCGTTGCCGATTGTTCATTGTTTTTATTCCTTATACAGTTCAATCGGGTGTTGATGTTCAAGAACTAACTCAAAACATACCATTATATGAACATTCATGAAGACAAAAGGGAGGCTACGAATTCTAATAAACTCTAAGTTTATTTGTCTTTTGAACTTTAAATTTGTTTTATTTGAACTTTGTTGTATTTGGTTGCTTTTGAACTTAATTGTATTTGGACTTTGTTTTTATTTGAATTATATGAATCTTGAACTTTGATCCGTCAATCCGTTTATGACCCACCAACCCGTTTATAACCCGTCAACCCGCCACTGATCCACCAACCCGTTTATAACCCGTCAACCCGCCACTGATCCGCCAACCCGTGACACGACCCACGACACGACCCATCACGTGTAAGGGTTGAAGAACTCGACACGATTAGCTAAATGGATCATGTTACGGGTTGAGGTTTCTAACCCGCCAACCCGCCAATTGCCACCTCTACTTAAAAACAAAGAAATTTGTTGATTAATACATCCTTTCAAGTTATGCGAAACCCACATGGTAATATGTTCTTTCTACGTTTATTTGATTTTCGTTTTAACATTTAAAAAGTTTAAAAACTAATGATTATATTGAATATTATAAAAAGAACAAGTATTTAATTTAAAATTACAAATTCATCAACCAAAAAAAACTTGGACGATCTTTAAAATACAATATTAAATTAATATGATAATATTAAAAGAAAGTTTAGATAAAGATGATTTAAGGATATTATAATTGAAAGATAGCAGCTTCTTTGGCTCCAAAATTATAGTTTTCTCCAAATAATACATGGGCAAATATATTAAAATATATAAAAGGTATTTTGTAGTTATTATTCACTTTTCTCCATTTCATATCTATTAATTTTTTTGATAAACTAAATCTTGATGCATATTTTTCATGTAATCGAGAATATAATATAATTTGATATTAATGTAAATAATTGTTGCAAAATATATTGGTTAAAGGTCAAAAAGGGTGAGAATGATGAAAAACTGGATGTTTGTAACAAAAATAATTTTTTGTTACACATAATAAGATTTAAGACAAATTCCTTATATTTTGATGATTATATAGAAACAATATATACAACACTTCTGGAGGTTCGATCTTGCTCTTTATTAACGTCGGCCGTTAAGTAAGCCTAAAAATACTATTTTATATCAGTTTTCTTGAAGACTATCATGTAAAACCAGTTGAAACTATTGATGATTATATTTTACCTAAATATAAAAGCGATATTACAATTTTAATCAAACGACAATCAAGGAGAAAATTATTTTCTAACCATGTGATCTATCCGTAAGAAAACAATATATTATGTTGGGTGTCATCATTTATCTACTGCTCTGTGGATAATAAAATTTTATAATGAAATATTTTCTAGTTGTCAAATACTAATAAAACCAATAATTTATTCAGAAAAAGATAGTGAATTTATGTCCTTAAGGTAGCATTTGGTACACAGACATGATTGGACAGAACACGACAGGACAGAACTGGACAGGACAAGAGAGTAGGACAGGACTGGATGGGACGGGACTGGACAGAACAAATATCCGTTTTGTGTTTGGTACACCTATGACTGTACTGGACAAGTTTCCTAAAAAAATTATTTAATGATTTTATATATCACATAATAGTTATAATTA
>LUCG01126286.1:0-11256 GCA_001633085.1 Carthamus tinctorius
ACCGGTATGGAGAGAGAATGGCATGGTGGTGCCGGTACCAACCCAACCCCACCCCACCCCACCTTTCTCTCAATCTCTCTCTTCTTTTCTTTTTCTTTTCTTTTTTTAATTAATTATTTAGAGTGGTATGAGTAAGGATGGTATGGTATGGTGTTAGTAAGCTGTTGCTAAGATAGTGAAAAGTTGATGTGGCGCTGGTAAAAGTAGTATGATGGTGCTCCGGGTAAGGATGGCCTTGGCCTTATGCATTTGGAAATTGGAAAGCAGTTGCGAGTGTAACGCGTTGAGATAGATATGTAGAGGATGTGTTATTAATTGAAACAAACGATCCCGAGGAGAAAATAGTAATAAACAAATTAATTATTGTGATATGTTTGATTGTTTCTTAAGCAATTTCATCAACAAAAAAAAAACCATCTCCTCAACCTTACTCTCGAGATTTGTATTTTTCTTTCTTTTCTTTAAAAAATTAGAATTTATATTCAATAATTCCATAAAATATAATTATATGTCAATAAAATTGAAATTATTTCCTATTTTACCGTAAAAAAAAATTATTCCTATTCGGATAAAGCGTATTGTGAATTCGGTAAACGAGTCTAAACCCATCTTTGTAGTACAAAGCTAATAGTTTACATTTTTTGGGTAGGGTAATATGATCAATTTGTTGTATCAAACGGGATATGTTTAAGTATATTTTTATTTACAGCAAAATTGTTTGAAGATAAAGTAAATAAATTTTGCTAAATTATTCTAGTGATTATATGCATGGTTACAAGTATAGTATTGGGTAACATATCAAAAGTGTGTTTGTAACCATGTCGATATTTTCATAGTGCCTTTTGAAAGTGCCTGGTGGCATAGAAAGAATATGAATTACTGACTGTAAAGTGTAAAACATAACAAAGCATACGTATATGCATACAAAGGGAAATAACGTTTAAGATCTAATATATCCACTGGGCATGATCGGGTTCATCGTTTTGTTACTTTCGTCAGAGTTGCTATCGAGCACACATGTTTTTACTGACTTACAGGAGTTCAGTGTTGGAGATACCCTTTTGGTGTGTGTACTGACTAACATTCATGTTTCGCGGTTTAATTGTCATTCGCTTGCTTACAACCTACATAACCATCTAAATAATACAAACCTTATAAACCTCTATGAGTGTCCTTATTAGATCAAAGGTTATATTTGGATATATGGGAGGTTATAAATTGATGAAAAATGGAAGAGAATAAAAGGAGGACAATATTTGGAAGAAATTGTCAACTATTTTTTGGAAGATAATAATCACCTCAATTACAAAGCCAAAATTGTATGTCCATTCAAACAACAATTTTTGTTTAAATTTCATAGATGAAATGATAATTTTTGTTTAAAGTTCATAGTGTTGTTTCATGTATAAACTTTGGTTGTTCCAAACATCTTATCAGAAGTCATAAGCAAACAAAAATAACAATATTAGTAGATGATTAATATCTATGAAATTTGAGTAATGTATATTAGGTGCTTACGAGCTAAAGTTCTAGCACAAGAAAGTCGAAGTATATATTTTACTCGATGTTGAGTTCTTAATAATTAGAAGATTTTTTTTATAAGTTAATTCATTGAAGAGGTTCTATTTACTCAACAAATTTTCCTAACTTTATCTTGTGCACAAATACCGCACAATACCGACGTAAATTACTATTAGATTTGATTGGGGTTGGGTTAGGTTGGAGTTTTTAACCGGACTCGTGTCATGATACAAAATTCACTAGAATCGGGTATACCAAAGAAGGGTCGTATAATTAACTCCTTGATTTCGGACAGGGAAAGAGAAAAATTCCATACGAATTTTCCTACGAAGAGTAATGAATAAAAGTTGGTTTGCTTATCCATAACTGAAAAAAGATCGATTGGGTCCATTGAAATGAAATGTGTTTGTTTTTAGTTTGATATTATACTTTAAACGATACCCATGAATGGGCTTATAGGAATCATTGTCTTTTGATGAAGCAATCAGTCAGTTAAAACAATCACGAGGAAATTCAAATGAAAAATGATACAATTTTTTGTATTTGAATATTCATTTTCAAATTTTTTTATAGGGCTATAGGGCTTTACGGACTCGAACCGTAGACTTTCTCGGTAAAACAGATCAAACTTATTATTATCAAAATGATCTGAACTGTTTCAAAGACCCAACATGAATTTTTTGTGCATTGGGCTCTTTCATTAACTGATATAAGAAACCTGAAAGTGACAATACTAAGAAATGTTTCATATGTAAAATTTCAGTAAATGTATCCGTAGGTGAAACACGATAAGAAAAGATACGGTTTCATATGTGAATTTAAACTATGTTTTGTACGTTAATTTGTTTCAATAAATGACCAGTAAATGAGATAGTAATAATTGAAAAGGACAAAAGTACTCTGGTTTGGACTAGGCAAGTGCGGATAGATCCAACAAAAAGCAGGGAGGGAATTTGATTCGCTTAACTTGCTAGGGAGCAGGGTCACGGACAGGTATGAGATAGTCCAACCAAGGTCGGAGTTAGGAATTGCATTTCCTGCCCTATCCCTCGCCCCTTTATCATGCCTAATTGTTGAACACATAAACTTATTGACGGGTGTCGAGCCCGACAAATAATAATTAGTTCCTCCTATCTATCGTAATTACAACCTAAATTGTAAAAGTGGCAAGTATGGTCGAATCCACAGGGATTGGATGTGACCATCGTCAAGTGTTTACGCTTTATATAAAAGGGGGATTGATGAATCATTAAACTAAACATGTAAATAAGANGAAACGATCATAGCGATGACTTTAACTAGCTCTTTATAGAATCTTGTATCATTGACTTGTATAAAACCATATTTTCTCGATCGAATTTAGAACGGCCATGAGTGTCGACACGCGCTAAACACTCCGTTTGTCCTTACGAATAAACTAGCATGAGAAGCTCGATGAACTAGTCCCTAATTGATTAAGTTAAATCTGGTCACGAACTTAAATTTATCCTATCAATTGCATTAAAGAATACGACAAACACCAATCCTAACTAATGATCGGACGCCCAACCATTTAAGGGGTTGTTTCAGGAGCGCTTCATGCCCACGAAACAATCTCCCCGCTCATGAAACAGTGACAGAATCTTCATTGGGATTAAAGAGCTTCCAAAGCATGAATAACGATCGCATTTGTCTTTTTCTTCACCTTCCACACTCACTTGATCAACTTCGGTATCTTTCTTCATCTTTTTCTTTTCTTCTTTCCTTTCTTCCTTTCAACACCTACAAAGGCTAAAATCAGCAACCAAGATCAATCGGAAGAAAATTAACTATTAAAACATGGATAAATGCAAGGGATTCCATAAATAAATAAGTTAAAAATATGCACTTATCACTTATTTTTTTAAACTTTGCTCTATTCAGTCCTCATACTTACACTCAATTCTATTTTGACCATGAAGTTTACATATATCCTTATATAAAAACGGTCAACGGAATTTTAAACATCATTTAGAGTTAAAAATAAAAGTCTAATTATTTGGTGGAGTGAACTCTATTTGAAGACCGAAATACTTGTGCTAATTATAAATTAATGTTAAAGTATTTTAATTCAATATCTCCTTTTAATAATAAAATAATTACATTTGAGAAAATTTCAATATCTATATTCTTTTCTATTATGTGAATTTTATTAAATGTCATATTTTTAAAATAGATCAGGAATCAAAATAATTTACGCTTTAGGTGTGTTTGATTTGACAAGAAAATTTCAATAGATTTGGTTCGGTTTTTACTTTCTAAAATTTGGAATATGATTGAATTTTATATTTTATAAATGATTTATAAAAACATATTTTAAATAGTCATAAAGATAAATAAATTACCTTTTCTTAATCGATTTGTACAAAATAACGTTTTTAATATATTCTTTAACATTATTACAAAAGGAATACTTTGGAATCTTGTGAATATCTACGACCTCCATGGGATTTCTAAAACAGGCATGGTGATGTGCCCCACCCCGTTTAGGAACTCTGTTCATTTCAAGGATTCCTTGTAAAAAACGGTATCAGGTTTGGGACCAAGGATCCTCGAAAAGTCGAAAATCAAAGCCGGGTAATGTATTCTCCAACTGGTGTGTGTGTGTGTGTGAATAAAAGTTAATTTATATCATATTTTTCATAAAGCGGAGAGGAAATTCAAGTTTCGGTACCCAGCAAGGCAGGGTCGGGAATGAGGTAGTGAAACCGTGGCCAAAGTTGGGAATTACATTCCCTGCATCGTTAAAATATATGTTTCTAATCCGATGTTTCAATAGTTGTCTTTAAACCAAATGCAAGTTTGGTATGGAATCCAAATCCCAAATCCTATCAAATCTATAAACCAAACATGCATCGTTAAAATATATGTTTCTAATCCTTTGTTCTAAAATAATTTTTATTTCTCATCTTAAAGTTAAATACATGCTATTTGATTTGGTACATATTTTTAATAGAAGACTTTTATTGATAATTAAATATTCCAATAACCTTAATAAATAGAATCAAGAGGTTTTCAGAATCTTGGTAATCATTGCTAATAAACTAATGTAGTAATTAAAGAAAAGTAGAAAACAATATATCCTTCAAATAACCAAAATAACAAAAAAAATTACATCCCTTTTATATTTATTCATCATAAAGTAAGCAAATAATATTAATAGGTAAAGTTCTCATCTAATTCAACTATTCATCAAAATCTTTTATCACAATATTATTCATTAATGAAATTATTTTTTTATTTTATTATAATTATTGTGTAATATCTATGCATAGGATTGTTCCACTGAAAGAGGGAGGAGGCATGAGTTGCACATGAGGGCCCAAACTTATAATATTCCCAAATTATCCTTCTTTGACTTTCACTTGATTGATTACACCAAACGTTTTCTATGCACATTTCTCATTTACTCCTACATCCATTATTTTAATCGATTCGCAATTAATCGACAAATTCGTGAATTTGTAAATAATCCTAGCATACCAGACCGTGACGAGGAAGAGACTAAAGGGACATTCATTGACACAAACTGGGTGAAAATAACCACTAACCATGTAAATATAAGTTAGATTCTTAAGTCTCAGTTTCATTATCATGGCAGCATCTTGGCCAGCGTCATTTATTAGTCATACGAACCTCCCCTCTTACTGGGTACGTGCCTTTTGCTAGGTAAGAGGCGGAAATTAATTAGTAAAAAGACCGCTAAGTTCCTGTCTGTTAGCAGCTTAATGACCTTTATGAGACTAATAACTTATTTTGTCAATTATACATGATTGTTTGGTGGTGGTTTAATGGTGCGGGAAGTGACCTATTCAATAAGCTTTTAAGGGGGTACCTTATGTAGAAAGCTAAGTTTTTCCAAACCCGTCATTCTCAATTAAAAGACATGTTTCTTCCATCTATGAAAAAAGTTTTCCTGAACAAAAACCTTCCTCCTCTATATAGACGGTTTAATCCATATAGCAACTTTATCCATTCAGGATTTAATGAAAAACCAACCAAACAGCCCCTAAATGTATTATTATATTACATTTGTTGCCAAGCAAATCTTTGATGTTCGATAGCCGCATCAACTTGAACTTTGCAATTCCACGTAATATAAAATTTTATTGTAAACCGAGAATGAACAACCTCTCAAGTCACACCCATAAGATTAATTCATCTCTCTACACTTATTAAGACAACAACCCTCAAAACCCCGATGTCATCTCAACGCCACATCAATTTTTTTCTTTCATACCCTCCTTATCCTAAAGTGAAGTACAACCCTAAGCTAACCCAATTCTTACCCCGCTTTTTTTTTATTTTAATTAATATAAGAGAGAGAGAGAGAGAGANCAGCTTCGATCGGGCTTGGAAGCCCGCCACCCTACCCCTGCTGATGAACCAGCTCACCCCATACCACATGTCTGCCCCTACCCGCTGAAAAAGTGATAGCCTAGCCACTTTTTGTTCGCTTTTTTACTATTTGAATTGTTCTATAAAAGCTTATTAAGCTTGTTTGGATTGTTATATAAAGCACATTAAGCTCGTTAAACTTGTTTAGATTGTTCTATAAAGCACATTAAGCTCATTAAGCTTGTTTGGATTGTTATATAGGACTCATTAAGCTGCTAGATTGCTCTATAAATTCATTAATTAATTTGGACTGTTCATTTCAGTTGATATTAGTTGTTATGAATAATGCTTTTAATAAAATAGTACCTTAAAAACTAGATTTAGATGTTTGATATTTTTCAAAAAAACATACAGTCTTATAAGATTCAGTTTCAGTCTTCAGCACTACCACTTAAAATTCAGAAGTGGAAACAGATTCAGCCTTCAAAACCACTTAAAAAACAAACAACACCTTAATGAATTAATGATTTGCACGAATGTTTCATAAATGTCATAATGATCTCACTATCCTTTGGTATAGAAGCAAGTTGCCTTAAGGGCTGTTTGGTAATTGCTGAATGATTTCGTGCAGGATGGTTGAGAGGTCGGAATGGTTGAGAAGCTCTGTATGATATAGTACAGAATGAAATATGGTTGTTTGGTAAATATATTCTAAATGAACACTCTGAATGACAGTAAATTACCATTTTAACCTTCTACATTATTTAAAAAACAACTGATTCAGAAACCAATAGTTTGGGGGAAAAAATCAATAGTTTTTCTTTAAGCATCTAAAACATAAAAATATTGAAAATCATTGATTTGAAAAAAATCAATCTTTCTTCGTTTAAGAAAATCCTTTAATTTGGAAAAAAAAAATCAATTGTTTCCAAAAACCCACGTTAACAGAATGGAAAACACCTGTCGATTTGGAGATAAATATGAAAAATCAATTGTGTCCATAATCCTTTAACATCGATTCACCAAACAGAAACAAAAATCAATAGTCGATTTATCAATTTGGGTAGACTTTCGCCCATCGATTTGGCCGGAGAAAGAGAAACTGAGGTTGCCGGAGAGAATAGAAATTGAGGTCGTCCAAGAGAACATTGAAGGAGATGACCGGAGGAGGAAGAGAGGCCGCCGAAAAACTCACAAGGAACAGAAGTCGCCGGAAAACACATGAGGATTGGAGATGAGAAAGTAGTGATTGTATGATGGAGGCGATGAGAAAGAGAGAAGGGCATTTGTGGGAAAAAAAAAAGGACCTCTGAATCTTACGCCTTCAACCTGATGCAAAATGATACAGAGGTTGTTGTCACCATTCAGATGGGGCTTTTTTTTGCCAAACACTATTAACCTCTGCGCGATTCAAAGGTTCCCTCTTAAGGATTCCATTAAAAGGCAAACAAACAACCTCTTATAGATGCACAAAAAACCCACTTGAAAAGGCCCAATTAAGCCCAAAGTTGAGCTTAGAAGCCCAATTAAGCCCAAAGCCTAGCTTGAAAAAGCCCACTTAGGCCCTTCTTCCAACCCCAAAGCCCGCTTTTTTTTTCTCGGGGAAACCGGGCTTGCAAGGAACTTGGCCTTTTGGCTTTTGCATCCTACCTTTAAACCCTCCCTTTTTATGTGGGATATATTCGGACCATTGTTTATAATACTTCTACTTTAAATGCTATATAAGATGGTATAAATAAACCATTAGGCCTTGGCCTAGTGGCCACCTCCTTCCCCAAACGCCTTGCCTTAGGCGTGCCCACCCGGGTTCGATTCCAGGGGAGGACATGATGTCTTTACCGGTGCTTGCTTATGAGGTATGGCAAGTAGGGTTCACAATATGTGGACCACGGGGCCATAGGTTCCCGCCAGTAAACCTTTTTTTTAAGATGGTATAAATAATTTGTTTCAAAAAACATGCCCTCAACTTGCCATACACAATGCACATACATTCAAATTCAAGATTTCTTGGCAAAATTTCATAATGTATAGATAATAGATTTGGAGCAAAATCAAGCTATAAAAGCATTGAATAACAATTTTTCTACAATCAAGGCACCGAATCATTCAAGTAAAAAAAACTAAAATATAAAGTTTTTTTGTGGTACCTCGATCAATCTTCATCATCGATTACCTTGGTTCCGAGTCCCTTAAGTCCTTCAGCCGGGATCTCTGCAACGGTAACAAGGGAATAGAGTTCTTCCTTGGCATCTTCATCATCGTTTCTTTTTCGAGCAATGCGGACCCTAACCCTCCTCGGGACACTTCTAATTCCCCTGCTCCATATATGCTTGTTTAGTTTCACGTCCACTCTCACATCGGTTGTCCCCATGGCTTTTTCTGCAAACTTTCTTATCTCCTTAATGGCTTTAGGAGCCTTCTTCTTGAAGGTGCTGTTCAAGATCCATATGTATGAGAGAATTTATCGTTTTGGGGAGTTCAAAACACCATGAATAGAAGCTACATAAGAACCATTTGTTGCATGTACGAATGAAACAACCCATCCCACATACATATAAAAGTAGATATTTGAGCTCCTTATAAGCTCAAATTTGTGGGTTACCAAATTACCAATAACTTCCACCATGGGTTTAGGTTGGTTTGCAGGTTATCGCGCCAGCGAGCTTCTTGGGCAATGGGGCATTAAATCCCAGTTGAAAGTAAGGTGGGTTACCTGATCTCTGGGGCTCTACCCCAAAAGGGTATACAGACCCCCAGCTTGTGCACGGGTGTGAGCTAAAAGGTATATAAGATTAAAGCACGAATAATCATGGCCAAAAGTATAGAACTATCGAGGCCATTAAAGAATAAGGTCCTCGTGTGATATTGATTATAGAAAGAAAAAGATCAGGCTGACCTTTAACAAAGTTCTTGTGGGAACAATCGAATAATGGATCATAAACTACAAACTTATGGTAACCTACAACTGGACTGATCACAATGACGAAGGCGGTAAGGCCATATTTGGTTTGTCAAGCGATAGCTTATTGACACGTTACATCCAGAGGCTTTTAGAGACTCTTTCCAATTATGCCCCTAATTATTATACATTGGTCATTTTACCCTTGTCACCTACACCTTAGCCACGTTTTGCGAAACATGATTAGCTTATCAGCTAGTTTGCAAACCAGCATAAAAGTTGACTACCTCTATGAAAAAGAACCTCTCGTAAGCGAAAAACGATGCTCTTCAATTCAAACCATGGTACCATACTTTTGAGGTTAGTTGAATACTATAAGGGTGACGGAACTATTTCCAAGTCTAACGTCGCACCAAACACGTGACAATATTCTCATGTCATTCGTACCAAACCAAACGCACTCCAAAGAGTAAAATCATCATCCTACAGTCATTAATCCTAATAAGACTGAGCCAACTAATACACATTTTGTAATCCCACAACCCAGAAAACTTCAAACAAAACCTAAATTGGGGAGGCAAACA
The DNA here is from genome assembly GCA_001633085.1 of Carthamus tinctorius. Taxonomy (NCBI): domain Eukaryota; kingdom Viridiplantae; phylum Streptophyta; class Magnoliopsida; order Asterales; family Asteraceae; genus Carthamus; species Carthamus tinctorius. The sequence goes on from LUCG01126286.1 coordinate 9,361, forward strand.
AACATATCAACAATCATCCAATTAAGTAAGCATTTAATTTGAACATAAAACAAACAAACAAACAGAATCAAACAATCCCTAAGTGACAATCGTTTCAAACTAGAAATCTTTTTTTTTTTTTTGATAAGGTTCAGACTACATCCTTGGTAATTTTTACCGAGAGCTAAAACATGCTCCCCTGGCATTAATACTCAGTGGCACATGGTTGCTCACCCCCGGATTTGAACTTGGGTTGGTTGTTACATCTTCCGCAAGCCTTAACCGGTAGGCTACCCCATTAGGGTTAATAGAAATCTTATACTCTCTATGTATATCAGTGTAGAAATTGAAAAGAGAAACTACCAGCCATGCAATCTCTTGTGAAGGTTGATAGTGTATTCCCTAGTCACCACCTCCTCCTTTCTTCCTTTCGTCTTCTCCACCATTACTTCTATACTTGTACTTCTATACTTGTACTTTTATACCTGTACTTGAAATAAATCAATTTTCAACATTGTTTTAGAGAACAAATCAACAATATATGATTACAGTAACGAAGTGAGCAATGGATCGATCTGAGTGTAACCTGGTGTTGGAAGAGGATCCCAAACTATGCAGCGGCAGCAATGGCGATTGGGAGTAACCAGCAAAAACCCTAAATAAATATATCAATTTAGAAGTAAAAAAGAAAAACAATATTTTGATTTTATTTTTGTATGATTTTTTTATTNATTTTTATCACATTTTTATTGTATTTTATTTTTTGAACGGCACGTACCTGTCTCGACACGAAGTCGACGAGGTATCCAGGATCCATACGGGGCACCCGACGGATCCTCACGACCATGGACTGACCCGAAAGCCGATCAATGGTCGGGGTATCGCCACATGCTCACCCCATGAATCGAGCCCAGATAGACAGGAACGTCATCCACTGTACTTCTCGAAAATGCTACCGATTTCTAGGCTACTAATGCTTAAAAACGTTTTATTCAAATGTTTGAGATGTTATTATCAGATAAACATAGTAATGGCTTTAAAAAAATTATATGAAGTAGAAATCAGACCAAATTTATTCTTAAAAACAAAATGGTTCTGCTCATTGAAATGTTTTCTAAATTTCGAAAAAGAGTTCTTTAAAATACATATTGTGATAAAGTACGGTTTTCTTATATGATTTGTTTTAAGTAATTTTAGAAAAAAAGGTTATATTGATTTTTCCAGGACAATAGATTGTTATAAGAAACTTAGGTGGCGTTTGGTTTGCTGGAATCCGGCGGAATTTGAAGGAATTGGAATGGTCAATTCCATTGACTAAATTTCATTCCTGCGTTTGGTTNTTAGCAAGGAATTTCAATTCCTTTCTACCATCTTTTAAGAAAAAAAAAACTATATTGCTCCATTAATTCATTCCCCCATGATGGATGTAACTACCATGATCCCTATCACCGCCGCCATCTTCGCCGCCACCGTTTTCACCGCTGCCGTCGCCGCCATCTTCACTGTGATGGTTGCCAACGGTACCTTCGTCACTGACACCGCCACCACACCTGTCACCGCTTCTACCATAACCACCACCCACCACTACCGCCACCACACATCCCGGCGTCATTGTCGTCGCTACTGTCCTAGTCGTCGTTGCCATCGCTACCACACCCATCACATTGCTACCATAAACCACCACCCATTACCGCTACTACCACGCCAACCGTCACTGTCAGCGCCACCACACCCGTTATGCTGCTACCACGACCAGCACCTGTCACTACCACCACCACACTCCTCGTCTTCACTCGCCATCACCACTTGTTGTCATCGCATCTGATGCGGTAGTTATTGTATATAAAAACAAAACCAAGTTTAACCCTTAAAAAGCCCAACTATAATTACCACATATACAAGCAAGCGCACCTGATC
>LUCG01126333.1:1166-15785 GCA_001633085.1 Carthamus tinctorius
TTCAAATTGCCAAGGATGTAGTCTAGGTGAAGACTAAATGAACCTTATCAAAAAATATTAATTATTATTAATAAATATTAATTTTTAGCAATTAAAATTCTTTAAATTAGTTAATTACTTTTAATTATAAATGGTATATTAATAGTTATTTATAAAATGTTGTTAGTTATCATTTAATAAATGTAGTTATAAAAAAGAAAATACAAAAATTCAAAAAATGTTTTTTTTATAATATAAATAAAAATAAATGTTTATGTAAGTTACATACAAATTAAGGCCGTGTTTGGCAAACTAACTTTTAACTAATAAGCTAGCTAGTAGTTGATAAACTAGCTTACGAATAAATTATGTTTGCAAAAACTAGCTTATGAATAAATTATGTTTGACCAAAACTAGCTTAGGCCAAGCATACCACACAATTGGTTTCATGTTGGTTTCATGGTGGGTTCGGCGGGTTCAACTCATACGACTTCCATTGGTTTCACTCTTGGTTTCATTGGCGGGTTCCCCAACTCGCTAGTTTCACAACCCAATCTCTCTTTCTCTCTCCTTAATTATATATAAAAATAATAAAAAATGTAGAGGGTATGAAATGTTGTGTTACGGGATTTGAAAGGTTGGTGATGGTTTGATGATAGGATAGTGAAAAGATGATGTGGTGCTGATGTGGATGTGAAACCACAAAATCAGATAAGTGTGTGGTACTCTTGGCCTTATGAGTATGTAAAATGACCAAAAAGAGTATCAAGAGGTATAATAATTAATATTAATAAGAATATAATTGGAAAAAACTACAAAAAGCTCATGAAACACTACTTCAACTAGCACTTCAAATGTTCAATAAGCTAGTTTATGGTCCATCCAAACATGTACTAGCTTATAAGCTAGCTTATCTAAATATGTGAGGTTGATCTATATTTTTATTCATACTAGATGTAATGGTTATTTAAAATCCTTGATTAACATAGTACTTCTTTGAACTCGTTTTAACAAATTCAAAATCTGTAGTAAGTATATAATAATTAATTTTAAATTCTTTCGATTAACATATTATTATTTAATTTTTTATTATCTAGCTTGTTTGTATTAATTAACGTATTTTAAATTAGTTAACTAATCAACTTGTTTATATCTAGCCAAACATAATTTGTCCATTAGTTAGCTTATCAACTAGTTTGCCAAACATAGCGTAAGACTAAGATTAGAATATAGATTCACATATATTTGTTTCACAACGTGTTTGTTTTTTTATATATATTTGGTTCACAGTATGAATACTTTTGACATGTTTGTGAAACAAAAAATGCATATAAAAAAGTTTCACATTATAAACCAAATTCATAAGAACCAATCACAATGTGAAATAATTATATGTTAATTAATACATTTAATACTACTCTTACATGGAACAAATTCCATTTGACCATTTCATTATTTTCTTTCAAAATAATTTTCACTATACACTTGTACCCTTGGAGCTGAACATCTGCATTGTTTTCTATTTAGAAATTACCAAAATGAATTTGTCATGCATCAATTGGGATTTCAAGCTACTGCTGTGTGAGTTATGCATACATCTGATTGATCTTTGAGAACTAGTTTCTTGGCATGGATTAATTCAGCAAACTTGGGCCTTGTTTGTTCTAAAAAAAGCTCTTATCAGCTTCTTATGTCTGTTTCGGTAAGAGGTAGGGACGTTCAGATTGTTGTTTTTTCTAAATTTTTAGAGTTACTTATGTTTTATCGTTGTCTTATCTGGTAAGAGGTATATGAACCCTTTATTTGCCTCTTATTATTTTCAATAGATTAACCTTAATAGATCTTTTCTCTCAATTGATCCACTTGGATTATAATAAAACTCAAATTATTATAAGTAGGTGACTTTCTAATTTAAATTTAAATATAGGGTAAATAATGGTTTAACTATCAAAGTTTTAGTTTAGTTTCGGTTTAACCATCATAGTTTTTTCTTATTCGATTTTATCATAAAGTTTGGAATTTGTTATGATTTAACCATCAAAGTTTTTTTATTTCGATTTTACCATAAAGTTTTGAATTTGCTATGATTTAAACCTCAATTGTTTTTTCCCAAATGGTTTAAGCCTTGAAGTTTTGTAAAAAAAAACTGATTAATCTCTTAAGTTTTGTATGATTTTTTATTTTACCTTCTTTACTTTATTATACATGTTAGTTTTATTAGAAACTTAACGAAACTTAAGGGGTTAAACCATTTTTTAACAAAAATTTAAAGGTTAAATCATTTGTAAAATAACTTTAATGTTTAAACCAAAAAGAAGGTGTAACTTTGAGGATTAAATCATAACAAATTCAAACTTTATGGTAAAACTGTTAAAGAAAAAACTTTGATAGTTAAACTAAAATTAAACTAAACTTTGATGGTTATACCATTATTTACCCTTAAATATATTATTATTGATTAACCTTATTTGTTTAAATAAATGTGTAAAATTATGTAACTTTATATATAATTTTAGCACTATAATATCCTAATGGGTGAAATACACAATTTAAATAAATTTAAGCATTTATCGGTTTACAAAAGCAAAATTGCTTTAGAGTTTAGATTTCAACACCAACTCTTATTAGTTAAAAGTGAAATGAGACTTCAGACTTCAACACCTCTTCAAAAACAAACGCCACCTTAGGGGTTGTTTGGCAGTTGCTGAATGATTTGGTGCTGCTAGAAGATTAAGTGGTCAGAATGATTTAGAGGTTCTTATGATATGGTACAAAATGAAATATGGTGGTTTGGTAATTGTTAATAATGAAATTAGGGCTCTGAATAATTAAGAGATGTCCAGGATACAAAATTATTCAGAGGGTTTTGGAGCCATTAAGAGGCAGTCTATTTTTTCTGCCAAACAAGATTTACCTCTTAACGATTCAGAGGCTGGCTCTTAATAGAACTGTTAAGAGGTAAACAAACAGCCCCTTAGGTGTTTTTTCTTGCCACTAATCCTATATGCCTCATCTGCAGGAATTTTGTTTTGAACAGAAATGGCTGATCAGAACCAGCATCCAGCCGTGATCAACAAACTAGCTGGACAGCTACACCTTTCCCAAGACGTTCGAACTCGTTATGGCGCCTTTCCGAGGCCTGCTGCAAATCAAAGACAGTTTGCATACGGGAATTACTCGAATGCAGGGTTGCAGTATCCGGTAACACAGTCATTGGTTGCTGCAAATGCTTCTCCGGTTTTCGTTCAAGCTCCAGCAGAGAAAGGTTTGGCTGGATTCGCCACTGATTTTCTTATGGGCGGAGTCTCGGCTGCTGTTTCCAAAACTGCTGCTGCTCCAATCGAGCGTGTGAAACTGCTGATCCAAAACCAAGATGAGATGATCAAAACGGGCCGTCTGTCTGAACCATACAAGGGTATTGGAGATTGTTTCTCTAGAACCATTAAGGATGAAGGAATTATGTCTTTGTGGAGAGGAAACACCGCTAACGTCATCCGTTACTTCCCTACTCAGGTCCGTTGTACTCTTTTCTTGTCTCATTGATATTAGTAGATAAAAACATATGCACTTTTTTCATGTTCTTGAACCAGAGATACAAAGAAATGAAAGATGTCATTTTTACAGATATACCCTTATGTCTCTCATTGTTGTTGTATGGGAGTATTTTTGTCGTAAAAGATCACAAACTTCTTTCATATTTTCTTTGTCTCCCTTTCTTCCAACATTTGGGAAGAAACATAAATGATATTTTTTCTTCTATTCCATTTTTCCCTTCTTAAAGGTTTAGATAACACATGTTTTCCTCCTTCCATCTTTTAAAAAAGGTTCCGAGAACATAATGTTAGGGAACCACAAGGATGGTGGCATACTGGCAAAAAATATGGGGGATGTGATCTGGGTTTGAGTCCAAGTGCTAGCATTTTGTGGCCAGGCTTAGTTATAAACAACAATATCTTTATTACCAAATTGCCAAGAATGTAGTCTAGGCAAAGCCTAGATGAACTTTTTCCAAAAAACCACAATGTTAGGGGCTTGTTTTCAGCAGCTAAATGAGCTTAATGGGACTTACAGCTTATTCGGTTAGGTGGTCAGCTATACATGACTGTTTGGTAGTGGCTTAATGGTATAGAAATAGGCTTATTTAGTAATGAATTTCTAGGAGGTAGCTTTATGTAGAAAGCCAAGTTTTTCCAAACTTGCCCCTTCCGGTTAAAAAACAAGCTCCTTCATTACGTGCAAAAAAAACGTTTCAAAACAAGAACATTCCCAATCTATAATAGACAGATTAATCCACGTAGACAGCTTTATTCAAGACATAATGGAAAACCAACCAAACGACCCCCTTAGTGTTGTATTGTTGAGCTCACAATTGATTAATGTGGTATCGTGCAGGCTCTTAACTTTGCATTCAAGGACTACTTTAAGAGGTTGTTCAACTTTAAGAAAGATCGTGATGGCTACTGGAAGTGGTTTGCTGGAAATCTTGGCTCTGGTGGTGCTGCTGGTGCTTCCTCTCTACTCTTTGTATACTCTTTGGATTATGCAAGAACCCGTTTGGCAAATGATGCCAAGGCTGCAAAGAAAGGAGGGGAAAGACAATTCAATGGCTTAATCGATGTGTACAAGAAGACTTTGGCATCAGATGGCGTTGCTGGATTATACCGTGGATTCAACATTTCTTGCGTCGGTATCATTGTCTATCGTGGGTTGTACTTTGGAATGTACGACTCTTTGAAGCCCGTTCTTCTCACCGGAACATTGCAGGTCAATACATCATCTTTTCTCTTCGTTTTTTCTCGGTTATGTCCATTATATGTTTCTTGGGGAAAATGACCCAAATAGCGAATTTTACCAACCAAATTCACCCAAAAATTCACTATATCTCCAAGTAATCATTCCTCAACTTGCAAAAAGTAAAAAAATACTTTCTAAAAATGGTCGTAAGTACAGGGACCAAATCCATAAATTAGTATAAATACTTTTCAACTTGCGAATGCGAACCATGTAGTTGCGGAACCATGTAGTTGCGGATTTAGACTAATTTACAGATTTGGTTCCAATACTTCCGGATCATGCTCAGAAACTATTTTGTTTTACCTTTTGATCCCTCTGTTGATTTCCTGTTTTCCAATTATTTTTTCCATATTTTCCAATTATCTTATCAACCAGCTTATTAGCAAACTAGTTTCTCAAACATAGCCTTTGTTTGGATGATAATAGCATGCTACAATTCTAATGACTGATAGAGACCTTGTTTGTTTAATTATGTGTAATTCAGGATAGCTTTTTTGCTAGCTTTGCTCTTGGTTGGCTTATTACGAACGGTGCTGGCCTTGCATCATACCCCATTGACACGGTGCGCAGAAGAATGATGATGACGTCCGGTGAAGCGGTCAAGTACAAGAGCTCGCTCGACGCGTTCTCCCAAATCCTGAAAAAGGAGGGTGCCAAATCGTTGTTCAAGGGCGCAGGTGCCAATATCTTGCGTGCTGTGGCCGGTGCTGGTGTTCTTGCTGGTTACGACAAGCTTCAGGTCATCGTTTTTGGCAAGAAGTATGGTTCCGGTGGAGCCTAATCGGATTATATGATTAAGGTGTCTTTTTAGTTTTATAGGATGGTGATGAAATCTTTATGGAGTTTTGATGAAAGTCACAAGCATTTTGAATAATTTTTGAAGATTAGAGAAGGGAATTTCTACATTGTTGTTTATGAAATCCTTGAAGAGGTTGAAAATTACTTTCTTGTGTATTTCTAAGTTTTTACATAGCAAACCCTTTTTGAACTGGGGGTGGGTTGGCTTAAAGCTAATTGATCATGTTTATGATTGATTTTTTTGAACGACACATTACACATATCCAACTAACCTACTTCTAAAATCTACACCCAACTAATCTACTCCAATATCTATACCATTGTCCATGACGGGACGTGAACCCACAACCACAAAGGAGGGGCACCTTATAAACACTTCAAATGCCGCTGGGCTATAAGCCCTTTAGCATTTATGATTGAAAATTAATTTAAGCTCATTTATAGTATTTGGTTAAATTCACTATTGTTTTTATTTTTTATAGAGATGTAAAAAGAAAAGTTAATAAAATCTCAAGTAACCAAGTAATCATCATCTTTGTAGTTTGCTAAAAAAACTATAAAAAATTTATGCAATCTACTTTGACTTGAACAAGTCTTCATTATATATGAAATTTCATTGTTAAGATAGAAGAGAATATTGTGTTACAATAAAAACCTTTGGATAATATAAAAAAAAAAAGACATATTGTGTATTTTCACCAATAAATTTGAGCATCAATTCAAATTGACTAAATCTTGGCAAAAAACCATATTCTTGTATTTTTGCATTATATTTTATCTAAAATTTAGCTTATAAAAATGACATTGACCTTTATTTTTATATCACAAGAGGATTCATAAATGATTTAATTAAATATGGTCAAACCTGTTATGATACACATAAAACCTGTATTTGGATTTCAATTTCTTTTGCTTTTTAATTACAACTATGACCATTAGACTTTTGATCAAATAAAGAGTTGTTATTAATACCCTCCTATGTTTTAAATAAACCCTAGAGTCGCTCGAGTTTCAAAACTAGGAATCTTTTCTTAATATTTGTATTTCTTTACGAATTTGGTCTCTCACTCTAATTAATGATCATTAAATCGTGCAACCATCCCTTCCTCTTAAACCCTTGTGGAAACAACTACATTGTTCCAACTACCCACGGTCAATGCACCTCCCCTTCTCGGCTCCCATCCTCCAGCCATCATAGCCAACATCAAATTCTATTGTGACCACCACGACAATCACATGTTACTTTCTTTTGTTGCGACCACCATCATTAATCGATTCTTGTCATTCATTCAAGAACCACATAGATTTTTTTTTTTGCCTTTTTGGTTAGTGTTCTTGGTCTAGGGTTTTTGTGTATATATATTTTTATTTGCACAAAGTTGTTATATTGTTCTTGATGGTCTTAGACAATCTTCTCCTCCATGGTTATATTTGATTTTCGGATTTCACAACATTAATTACAATATTTTTTTTTATGACCCGGTCGTTTGTTCTTCAGTTACAGCCAAGCTCCTTCGATGAATGATTAATGAAAAAAAATTTAGATGTTGCTCTTCTACGTGAAAGAAAAAGGAAAGACGGATACACTAAAATGATCAAAATGCTTTCACGTGAGGTACACTTAACGGATGCTCTTAACGAAAAATAACCAAATGTGTAAGAAAATACAAACAAGAGAGAAAGATTTGCATTTTTAAGAGTCAAGAGACGACACCAACCCATTTTGTTTAGGTAGCGTTTGGTTCGCAGACATGATTAGACAAGACTGAACAGGGCAAGACAGAACAAGACAAGATAGTAGGACAGGACGAGACTGAGCGAGATATAACTGGACAAAACAAGTGTCTGTTTGGTGTTTGGTACGCCTAGAACTGAACATGACAGAACTAGACAAGTTCTCCTAAAAATTATTTGACGATTTTATATTTCACATAATAGTTATAGTTGACATAATAAAGTAAATAATATAGTTTATAGACATTTTTACACAATTTTCGTAAATATAAATACATATATAGTATAACCAAATTTGATGTAATTGATGATGGTGGTTATTTAGGACTATAATTACGGAGATGGACTGATTTTGTAAAAAAAGTTGAAGATTAGGGGTTGGGTCTGTAAGTGTTATTTCCGTAATTACGGAGATGCCATGTGGCGACGTCTCATTGGTCTAGAGAGCATGGCACACACCCGCAATTATGGATCCAGATCCGTAATATACGGCTTGGTCCATAATTACGGTCTTAAATTACGGACTAACGAGTTATTTTTGTAATTTTAGAAGAGAAACAGCTAGGCGGATTTCCTCCCTTATTGAATAACATAAAAGTGGGGGTCACAAGAAGTCTGATCTCTGGTAGTTGACCCATCTTTAACAACTACACAAGTAGGCCACGTGCCCACGTCTCCCCATTTGGTTTGACTGTGGTTGTATCTCTCTCAAAACCATTCCGCGAAGCAGCTAATCATAACCCACCCACTGTGTCTCCTTTGCTATATCTCAAGTTCTCAACAACCCCTGCCTGCTTAAAAGGTGCCAATGCCATCACGAGGCTCAGACACAGTGATTGCAGTTGCACAGAGAAGAAGAATAACAGAATCCTCTACCTACCTATACATACACATCTTTATATATATATATATATAGTATTAGGTTCAAACGAGAAGTGCTAAAAAGATACGAAGTAGAGAAGTGATCTTAACCACTCATCTCGGTCAACAAATGCGGCTTTGACGGATCTCCCCTTTAATAATCTCTACCCTCCCATGAATCGCGTCAATCCTCCGTGATCACGTCCACCGTATGAGCAGTGGACTGGTCAAATCCTCATTTGTTGACCGGATGAGTGGTGAAGATCCCTTCTCTACTTCGCATTTTTTTAGCTCTTCTCATTTGAACCTTTCTCTCTCTCTATATATATATAGAGAGAGAGAGAGTAACTCTCGGTTCTCATAGCTGCCGGAAAAAGCAGCGATGAATGTAGGTAAGATCATCGCCATTGATGAAAGAAATTTTGATTTCGTTTTAGTTAATTGTTCTGTGATTCGTAGTTACTTTTATGTTGCATTTGGATGATATATAGTAATCAATTGGTTTTATGTGATTTTATAGTAAATTCTGTTCTGTAATTTAATAATAATCTATGGTGTTTCACGAGATCTGTTTGATTCCAAAAATCATGTGGTAAGTTCGGCATCTCTGTTTTTGTTATTATGATCTGTGTCTGATTGTGTTAAGCACTTGTTTTTCGGTAACAGATAATCTTCAAAAAGCACCTAACGATTGCTATTTGTTATCAATTTTACTTTATCTAAGTTGATTTAAGCTCTGTTTTTGTAGGTTATGATAGTATTTCTCACAGAAAAAAGTTGATTTAAACGGTTTATGGTGTTTGATTGGATTAGGGAAGATATCACCCTAACTTAAGTACTGGAAGTGAAGAATTAATGGATTCTCTGGAAGGTTTTACGTACGAGCATATCGATTTCATATTCTCTGCTGCTACATATCCTCAGGTAAATCTCATAATGGCTTATATATATATATACATACAGCATATCTGTAATCAGTTTCTATGATTCTGTTAGAAAATTTCTAAATCTTATTCAAAGAAATATCATTGTGTTACTGTTATGTAAATCATTGAGGGAATGTTTTTTGTTAGAGTCCTACATCGGCTAGACTTGGACCAAATCTTCACTATGTATGTTGGAACCCCCTTCTCTCCTCAAGTGCTCTTTTGGAGATTAATCTAGGGTTCCACGTATTCTAACATGGTATCAGAGCCAAGGTCTACCACTCTAGCGATTGACACGCCGACCTTTTCCTAGCCTCTATTGAAGGGGGCGTGTTAGAGTCCCACATCGGCTAGACTTTGACCAAATCTTCACTATATGTGTTGGAACCCCCCCTTCTTTCCTCAAGGGTTCTTTTGAAGATTAATCTAGGGTTCCACATATTCTAACATTTTTGGAAAATAAAAATGCTCTTCTAATGCCAACTTTGAGAACCATGGATCTTACTATGTTTACTTGTCCATTTAGGAGGACGCAAACTCTACGATTAATACGAATGTGTACAAGTTTGGATATGCAGAACCTGAGACATTCTCATACCATGATTACGGAGATGATTATGCGATTAATGATGATGGGAGGATGGGGAATAATGAATATGCTACACAGTTGAACGTTTCTTCAACCATGGTTAATGAGAGGACAACATCTGAACATCCACAAGAAGATGAAGATGAAGATGGACAAGCAAGCCTCAGTTTTCATGCTAATCCTGCAGAGTGTGAGTTTTGCTAATTATTGTCTCATATTAATATGTGTCTTAGTTTGTATGTATATAAATCTATACATGTACTGTTGTGAAAATACTGAAACCCAACTAGTAAAGAACTTGTTAGTTGGATCCCACTATAACACGAATACCCTAAGAACAATGAACTAAGATAATAGCGCAAATATGATCAACGAAAATGAGATAATCAACTACCAAGTATATGCAACAATAACCAACCATAAAATGCAACGTAAAAGAGACACCAAGAGTTTTACGTGAAAACCAAATTGGGAAAAACCACAGGCGCCGGTAATCTAGAACTGATTCACTATCACTTGATGGTAGTATACTTGAGATGTTACAAAGCTTCTTTACAATGGAGGAAATAAGTATGGTGTTCTTGAGCTCTAGAAAAGTTGGAGAAGAAGATGATAATGAGAAAAAGGAGGCTAAAATTAATATATGAGGTGTGTGTGTCTTCTAAATCTGATTATCAAATTTAGAAGAGTTGCTAAAGGCATAAAATAATATATATAGAGTAGTAAGGTGTCAACCAAAAAAGGGTCCGCGTGACCATGGGCGCCGGTAAACCCGCATGGGAACTCGCGGCGTAGACTATAGAACCCGCGTCAGGGGTCGCCGTGACCACTCGCGCGGCAACCCGCGACGCGCAGTGTCGTGCGTTTTTATTTTCTGGTTTCTTTGGTTGGTCCGAGGCTAAAATTTTGTACTTGTGAACCAGGTTTGGAGAGTGATCATAATCCTATTGCTGGTGGATATCAGGTTTGTTCTTTGACACCATATATATTTGTTGCATTTGGTTTTGTATAGTTTTAGTTGTTTGAAGGTTAATTTGGTTGCCAATGTATTACAGGTTGTTGGAAGTGAAAGCCGCGGTCTATCTCAGGCGGCTATTTCCTTGCTTCCCATTTCAAAGTTCAAGTGTGGCTTCTTCTTGTGGAGAAAGAAATCAAGAGATGAGAGGTAACAAAATATATAACAATCCCATATTATACACTTCAATCCATCAACCATTACTGATAACTCTAACCGGCTCCATACGAAACGTTCCGCGTCAAAGGGTACCAATATGAGGGATGTTTCTTTGGCTCAATCAACGGTTCGGGCTAGCAGAATGTCACGGGATTGATCCCCGGACCTGTCTGTATTTTTGGACAGAGTCACCCTGCCTCTTTGCCAACCGAGCTGCAAGTCGAAGGCTCAGTCCATCAACTACCGGGTCCCGTTTGGTTTGTCGGATTGAATTGGATTTGAAGGGATTTAGAATTCAATTCCATTTCAATGTTATGTTTGGTTTGAAGAATTAATTTCCTGGATTTCATTGAAATCGAAATCTCACAAACATAGAATTTTGAAATCTTATGGGGTTAGTTGGCATTTCACGGGATTTGTATGTAAATTCTTTTTAATATGTTTAAAACATTTGTTTTCAATTAATAAAAAGATAATTAATATTTTTATAATTATTTATAAGTTTCTTTTATAAATCATGGAATTCAATTCCATTCCAAATCCTACAAACCAACTCACGCTAAAGCCAAAGATTTCAAATCCAAATCCCTCCAATTCCAAATTCTTTCACGAAATCCAAATTCTTCAAAACCATTAGATCAAACCAAACGGGCCTTAAACACTCTTACAGAAATTTGGATTTTAGAGGATTTGAAATTATTTTGTGTGTTTGATTTGTAAGATTTAGAATGGATTTGAATTCCGTTATTTATAAAAGAAAATCATTAAAAATTAATCAAATTACCTTTACTTAACTTATTATTAGAAAATAAATGTTTTTAACATATTTTAAAACATTATTATACACAAATCCTACAAAATCCTTTGAATTCCTAGTCACCTCATCAGGATTTCCAAATCTTATGTTTGAGGAATTTCAAATCCAGACAATTTTGTGAAGCAAACACCTAATTAGAATGCGTTGAAATTCAAATCCCCCAAATCAACTCCATTCCTGCAAACCAACAGGGCCTTAATTGTGATTAGGAAACTAGCTAGTGATCAATCCAACCATATTCAGAGGTTGATCGTTGATTAGTCCTCATATCATTTGAGATTTGGGTTGCAGGTGTGTAATCTGTCAGATGGAATATAAAGGAGGTGAGCGCCAGATTACTCTTCCTTGCAAACATAGATATCATCGTGCTTGTGGCAGTCGATGGCTTAGCATCAACAAGGTATATAAACATGTAGATATACCAATTAAGTTGGAGTTTTAAATAAGAGTGGCCAAATATCGTGAGAAAGTAAGAAGTGATGGTTCTAATGTGAATTATCAAAAAATCCATTTGAATATACACATATGCGAATCCATATAAATTATTTGTGAACCTATATGATATTTTTGGTCTTTTAGTGATTCACATGTGAACCTTCTATTATTACCTTATCACAATATTTAGTCTTTGAGCTCGATCCCTACTAATTAATGTTGTTTTTTTAGTAGCAATCTATCAATTACATCCTTCTCACTAAAATGTTCCATGATCAGGCCTGCCCGATTTGTTACAAGGATGTACATGTTCATATGTCAAAAAACATGAAGATCACAAGACCTAGTGACTTGTATTCATATCTCAAATCAATGTTTTAGTTTTCTTCGATCATAAATCTATTTATACTTCGATTTTAGTTTATTGGAATTTCCCTACAGAAGATCAATTCAAATTACAGTTTGTATATGTAATTGAGATGTTTAATTATTTTGAACATTTGGTATAGACAATAAAATGTAACGTGTTAAGTTCATAATTTAGAAAATTCTACATGCATTTCCGGCAAATCTACTAAAAGAAAACAAATATGAAGTTTTTGTCTTTATAATAATTTAAGTATAAATCATTCAAAAGCATTGGCAACATCATTTTTAATAGTTACAATAGTTTTTTTTTTTGAATAAGGTTTTATCTAGGTTTTGCCTAGACTACATCCTTGGCAATTTAGAAATTGAATTTCGGTCGTCTGAGACTAAGTCTGGTCATAGGAAGCCAACGCCTGGACTCGAACCCGGATGGATGGGATATCCCACTACATCCGCCGAGGCTTTTTATCAGTATGCTACCATCCTTGCAGTTCTAAATTTGAATAGTTCTAGAAACTATAAAATAATACATATGATATCCATTTTGGTATGATAAGGTTAACATATAATAGTTAGATGGCTTCCTTTATATTTTATAGTTAGGTTAGGTAGTGTCTGTAATAGTTTTGATAAAATTTGATGACTTGCATATCAACCAACAAAAAATAATAATAACAATTACCTTTGCATGAAACTTGGGTTAAAATGTTTTAAAATTTTATTGGTATGTATTAAAATTCAAAAAAAATATAAACTATGGTAGAATAATTAGTTGAAAAGCAAGTTAAAATATTAAATGGATTCAATTTAATCTAATGAATAACCAATAATAATATTGCAGTGGATGAAATTGTTGCAACCAATCATCCATTCATTGGATTGAAATGATTGTCTACTATTAATCCGAACAATCAAAATGATAAAATCCGACATCCAATAAATGTTTGGTTTGGATGGTATCCAACTAAATCCATTAAGTTTCAACCTTTGAATCCCTATTATTTTGTGTATCAAACCTCTAAAATTTCATATGATCTCATATCCCAGTTAGCGATTTTAATTTATAATTTTTTAAGCTTCTTCTGTTTAAAAGATCGTCTATCAGTATATATTGTGTGAATTTAAAAAAATACATTGCTATAACAAAAAATAAATTAAAAGTATATTGTTATAATAAAAAAAGAGTATAATTATAATTTTAATTTTCATCCATGTGATTTATTAAAAATTATGATCTTCATCTTAGTGGTTTAAATATTCTTATTTTTATAGTTTGTAATTTATTGTTATTGTTATTTTCATTTTTATTTATAATTGTTTTCATCTCTATAATTTGTAATTTTGTAATGTTTTGGTCCATCATGGGGTGTTTGGGATTGTTTCTTAAAACCAACTTATGCTTATCTGTTTATTGATGGTTGAAAAAATTAAAACCTTTTAACTTTTATAAAACCTCGTTATTTGATGGTTAGTGCATGATAAGCATTTTATCCAAACATTTAAAAATTACTTATTTGTTATTTCTGTTAGAGTCCCACATCGGCTAGACTTGAACCAAATCTTCACTATATATGTTGGAACCCCCTTTCTCTCCTCAAGGGAACTTTTGGAGATTAATCACGGGGTTCCACATATTCTCACATGGTATCAGAGCCAAGGTCTACCACTCTAGGGACTGACAAGCCGACCCTCTCGTGGCCCTTCTAGGCTCCTACATCTAGCCTCTGTTGGAGGGGGCGTGTTAGAGTCCCACATCGGCTAGACTTGGACCAAATCTTCACTATATATGTTGGAACCCCCTTTCTCTCCTCAAGGACTCTTTTGGAACCCCCTCTCTCTCCTCAAGGGCTCTTTTGGAACCCCCTTTCTCTCCCCAAGGGCTCTTTTGAAGATTAATCACGGGGTTCCACATATTCTCACAATTTCAACTAGCAATAAACAAATAAACAGTTTTAATAAGCAATCCCAAGCATCTGTCACCGCCAAAGATAAAATTAATTTGTGGCTGAAAGTAGCAATAAATTAAGACTAACTTATCACTCAAAAGTGCTTATCAACTTATTATCTTATCCAAAAAGTTAGAAAATTTTGACTTCTCAAAAAACTCATTATTACTTTCCTAGGAAGTTTTTTTTTTTTTTTT
>LUCG01126364.1:0-10716 GCA_001633085.1 Carthamus tinctorius
AGGTGTCATCAAAGGAAACATTAGTGCTCTCAACTACAGTTTTGGATTTTAGTAGATATGCTCCATAAGCTACAGAGTTCTAAGGGTTGCCCACAAAAATAGCCTCATCAGATTTGGCTTGGAACTTTCCTTTGGACTCTCTATCATTCAAAATGTAGCACTTGCATCCAAATACATGAAAATATTTAATATTTGGCCTTTTGCCATGAAGAAGGTGATAAGGAGTCTTCTCATGTCTTTTGACCACTAATGATCTGTTTTGTGTGTAGCATGCAGTTGATACTGCTTCTGCCCAGAATGTGATTGGAAGACAAGAGGCATTGAGCATGGTTCTGGCAGCTTCAACAAGAGTGCAATTCTTTCTCTCTACAACACCATTCTGTTGTGGAGTCCTTGGAGCTGAAAGGTTATGGGTGATTCCTTCTGATGAAAGATATGCATCTATCATGGAGTTTTTGAATTCTGTCCCANTTGCACTATGGAAAACTTGAAGTCTCTTTAAGAGATCGATTAGTACCAAGGGAACATCTAATTTCTTTCTAATAAATTCAACCCATGTGAATCTTGAGAATTCATCAACAAGTACGAGAATGTACTTCTTTCCTCCAAGACTCTACACAGAGATGGGACCACAGAGGTCCACATGGAGCATTTGCAGAGGCTTATCAAAGGATAAGTTAGACTTGGTTTTATGGGTAGACCTTTTGAGTTTACCCATTTCACAAGCTGAGCAAAGGTGATCCTTCTCAAATTTTATGTTGGGTAGTCCCTTAACCAAGTTCAACCTTACAAGTTTGTCTGAAGTATGAAAGTTCAAGTGGCAGAACCTGGTGTGCAAGAGCTAAGCCTCTTCATTCTTGAGTGAAACTAGACATACCTCTTCTCTTTCTTCCATGGTCTCAAAACATAGAAGATACAAATCACCTCTTTTATTGGCTCTCATGACCTCTGTCATAGTGTCCTCTTTGTACATTATGCAGTGCTTTCTGTTGAATAGTAATACCAATCCATTGTTACAGAGTTGGCTAATACTGATACGGTTGTGCTTAAGACCATCCACATAAGAGACTTGATTCACTCTCACTTCTCCCTTCACAGTTATTTCATATCCTTTCACTCTTTCCTTTTGATTTCCACCAAATGTTACAGAGCACCCTTCTTGTTCTTTGTAAGAACTCAAAAGCTCTTTGCTCCCAGCCATATGCCTAGAACATCCTGAATCAACATACCAAGTAGGCATAGACTTTTTCTTCTGCAATCATACAACAAGATTTTTAGGTACCCATATCCATATGGGTCCTTTCTTATCAGCTTGTTTAGGGACTGCCATAACATTCCTTGGTTTGGGCTTATGCTTCTGGACAGAATTGCCAAAATGTCTATCTTTTTCCCTAGAACCTTTGTTCTTGGGATTCATGACTAGACAGGAAGAATTTTGAAAATGTTGAGATAAAGCATGCATGAGATTGAAACATTTACAGAAGGAAATATTGCAAGAAAGACTTTTAAACTTTTCATTGAACTCATCAAAGAAAGGTACATAAATTTTATTTTTAGAGCCCTTCCTAGCTTTGGGCTTCTTTTTACAGAATTCCCTAACTAATCTATGCTCTGTGAAATTTTTTTTTCTTCTGTGTAGCTCCCTTCTTTGATGCTCCTGCATTCACTGTCACAGTTGTTTTTGTTGCCAAGTGAACTTAGACTTTTGTACCTCAGAAGTAAAGTTAGAGCTTGTGCTAGCTTTTAGAGACTTATCTTTTTCTCTTCTTTCAAGTTCAAGAGAAGTTTTGACTCTTAAGCCTAAATCAATAAATTCAGGACAAATCATTACTCCAATTGATTTCCTTCTTAAAGCAATTGTTGTTAAAGGTAGATTTACCATTTCTTCACCAACTGATTTGTTAGCAATGATGTCAGACTCTATGACTTGTGTAGAGGTAGTCTTAGGTTCATCAAGAATTTCATGCTCAGAGATATCCTCATTTGAAATCTTAGTGCAAGTATCATATATAGAAGAATCAGGCATAGATACTTCTGAGCATGATTCAGATTCTGAGTCAGAAATGAATTCTATTTCAGAGTCTAAACTGAGAAGGTCTCTAGCAGACAAACCAAAACTTGATGTTGAAAGATTTTGAGTGTTACTTGAAGGTTCTTCAACTAAATCATCTTCACAGAGGGGTTCATCATCAGAGGTCTCTGATGGATTAGAGTCAATAGATTTGGCTTCCGTGATATGCTTGGGAAAAATTCAGAAGCTTCTGAATATAACTTCTTTTTAGAAGGTGGAAGCATGCAAACAAAAGCACAATAGGCTTATGTCTCAGGTTGACCAAATTTAAAGATACCAATTTGTTTTTGACTCATGTACTTCCTTGGAATGGAATCCTTCATTTCAGAAGGTGAGAAAGACTTGATATAGTCTTCAAATGATACATTTGTCATTAACAAAGGTTTCTTGTCACTTGAATCAACAGAGAGCCTCATTCTTTTGAAAGTTGACTTTAAGTTTGGCATTTTGCTTTTCATGCTCTTTGAAGAATGAAAAGTATTCTGCAGAGTCTTATTGGTTTTAAAACCTGGTTTGTTATCAAAGTCTGAGAATCCTAATCCTCTTCTTCCCATGTTGACTCTTATCCTCTCAAAGACACTCTGTGCATCTTGAAATTTTCTAATTTTCAATTCTCTATCAATAAGATCTTGATGAAGAAATTTTCTTTCTTTTTGGAAAAAGTTTTTAACAGAGACAACATCACACTTCTCATGATCTAGCTTCTTTAGTTCCGTTACCTTGTTCTTTAAATCCTTTTCTAGTTTGGCAATCTTTTCTTTTGAAGATTTTTCTATATTCAGAAGATCACTTTGTGCTTTTTCAAACATTTTGAAAAATCTATCATTCTCTTCTGTGAGAAGAGATACCTCTCTCTCATAGAAGACAAGTTTAGCCTTTAGCTCATTGCACTGTGAGTGACACATTGAAAATTTCAATTATCTCATCAAAAATTCATTTGAGTGAGTGTGGTTTGAATCAGAGGTGGATACCTCAGAAGCTGCATCACTTGATGAGTCAGAGTCAAGCTTTGCCATTCCACATAATGCTTCATCTTCTGCGGCAAAGAGACCCTTCTATGCCTCATCCTTTGATGATTTATCGGTGACTAGATCATTCTTCTCAGCTAATAGAGACCTTTGAGCATAGTAGTTGGCCTTCTTCCTAAAGTAGGTTGCGCCCCTTGTAGGCTTTTGTGGCTTTGGTCCAGTTGACCAACACTCAGAGGCATAATGCCCTGGTTTTTCCACACTTATAGCATCCTTCGTTCTTATCACCATTCTTCTTTTCTTCATACTTCTAGGATATCCTTTGATCCTCTTTCTCTTTCTTCTCTTTCACCATTCCTCTGTCATCACTCCTTTTGCTCTTCTCTTCATAACCTTTTCCTTTTCTAAACTCCCTGGTGATCAAAGCCAATGTTTTC
Source organism: Carthamus tinctorius (assembly GCA_001633085.1). NCBI lineage: Eukaryota > Viridiplantae > Streptophyta > Magnoliopsida > Asterales > Asteraceae > Carthamus > Carthamus tinctorius. Next base: position 3,477 of record LUCG01126364.1, read on the forward strand.
ATCATTTCCTTCATTGATACTTCATCCTCTGAGCTGTCTCCATCGCTTTCTACAAACAAAACCTTTTTCTTCTTTTTCTCTTCCTTCTTCTTCTTGCCTTTGTGAGGACTGTTCTCTGTAGTCTTCCCCACAAGTGCCAGAGGGCCACCAATTTGTTTCTTCATCCTCAAAACCTGGGGCTCTTGACTCACCAGTGTACCATACAAATATGACAGAGACCATACCTCAAGGTCCAGTGTAGACTGCATAGACATCATGAGGTTTGCCCATTCTTCACCCAAACTTTTCAGGAAAAGAGCATTGTTTTCCTCACTAGTTCTTGCGACTCCAAATCTTTTACACTTGCTGATTAATGTATTGAATCTAGCATAGGTGTCCTTCAATGCCACTCTCTCTAATGCCTTGAAGTCGTGGTATTCATTGATACATATAGCGCTGTTGTTCTTCAATGTCTTTAATCCTCCTTCCAACTGCTTTTGGAGTTCAGCCCACAACTCCATGGAAGTCTCACAATAATCCAAAGATTCGAAGATATCGTTCGGTATTGCCATGATTAGCAGCCTTTTGCATTTGGCTGCTAGATATGCGATCTCCTTATTAGCGTTGCTCCATTCTTCGACTGGCTTAGGTTCAATTGATTCAGGAACCTAAGTAGTTGTTGCAGTTACAGGGATATGTGGAATGAACTTCATGGGGATATGAGGAGGATTATGCAAGAATTCAGTGATTCTAGGGTGGATTCCTTCCAGACATGAGACCATTCTCATTTTCCATTGTTGGTACTCATCCCTAGCAAGTGTTGGGGGTTTCGATTGCGAACCAATGCTCATAAAAGCATTGTTAGAATTTGTCGCCATTGAAGTTCAGAAAAAGCTTAACAAAGAATAGCTAAATGAAGAAGAAGAAGAAGTGTATTGATGTTCTAATCACAAATCAATACCAGAAATCAGGAACAATTGAATTGATAATTCAATTCCTACTCTGGTACCACTTGTTGATCCCAAATATGATGATTCTAGTATTGATTATAACAATTACTACTCAAAACAGTGTATAATGCAGCAGAAGAACTAATGTAAGTAGCAATTTTGTGTGATTTAAGAAACAGTAAACAGAATGAAATAGATCTAATGTGATTGTTGCTGAAACAAATAAGAACACCAAGAACACACACTAAATGTGTGAAGATGAAGAGAGAATTCGCTCCAAAATATATTGTATTGATCACACACATTTTTACAGATTACAAAGGAAGCACTATTTATACTAGTTCTAACTAACTAGAAGTCTAAGATCTTGACACGTGGCTCAATCACAAGCGTAGAAAGAAAATCGGTTTGCAACTGAATGCATGTGAGGAGCACGTGAGAAGCTTCCCTTTAAATCTACTAAGGGGTCGTTTACTAAACACTTATCCGAGTAAGGCTTATCAAGTCATATTTATCTTACCGGATGCATATGACAAGGATCAAGAATCTTACCCCAGTAAGAGCGAAGACAAGGATGAGAGTCTTACCCGGTAAGTGATGGTCGTCGTCTCTTACCACGGTTAGCGCTTGCCGGGTAAATTGTTGCATACGATACCGTTTTTGTGGACTAAAATCTTATCCGATANAGGGCCTAAGTCTTCAAATTATCTCAGAGGCCTTGGACTGTAGATGCTCTGTGGAGTTTCACAGAGCCTCTGCTAGCTCTGCCTTGTAATTCTTTTAGTCTTCTGTAGAAAGACCTCTATGAAGACTTCTTCTGTCGTGTCTATAGTTGGCATTTTTCAATACTTCTAAGCTCTGCAATAATGGGGCTGACAATACATTTCTATAGTTTTGATGATTATTTCATATGTCATCAAAAAGGGGGAGATAGTTCAGAAATGTAAATGTTAAAGTGAAGACAGAGATAGATGATTGCAAAAGATATGTCGAAGAGAGAGATGTTTGCAAGAAATGAAAGAGGTTGGAACTAATTAGAATTTTCAAAGTTATTTGAAGTTCAAAGTTTGGAGATTGTTAAAGATGATTACTTCAAAGAGTTAAAATTTGAAGATTGTTAAAAGATGATTACTTCAAAGAGTTAAAGTTTGAAAACTGTTAAAGATTGTTAAAGATCGTTACTTCAAAGAGTCAAAGTTTAAAGATTGCTAAAGATGATTATTTGAAGATAGTTCGTGTGACAGAGCTTCAAATGTCAAAGCTACATGATTCGTGAAGATTGTTACTGAAGCTTATTGTTCGAGAAAGCTTATTGTTGAAGTTCAAGCGTTGCTGATTATGGTTGAAGACATTTGCCAAAAAAAATTTGTGATCTCGAACCCAAAGGGGGAGATTGTTGGGTGCAAAATCATATTGTATCCGAGATCACAAGATGATGCTAAAGATGAAGTCAACGGCAAAGTCAAAGAGGTCAAAGTTTGTTTTTAGTGTTAATGTAGTCAAAGTTGCATTTTACTTTGTATAGGGTAGTTTGTGTAATTGTTGTAAGGTTAGAGGGTTTAAAGTGTTGCTTGTATTAGTTGTGGGTATAAAATCCCAAGGTGAAGTCATTTGAACTTGTGCGCTTTAATTGTAAAACAGAGATTGAATTGCGAGTCAGAGAGATACTATGTGTGTTCTTGGTGCGATTACTGTGTGTAAATAGATTCATCGAGATTTAATAAGATTGATTCTTCAATTCATTCTCTACATGCTTCCACAATGATTAGAACTTGAATCTGGAACAACAAGGACCCTTCATGAAAGTACCATCTAGGCCTACAGGTCTCTTTTCCCAGCCTTAAACCCATTCTTCAATGGTCCCAAACAAACATAGATCCTCTTGAATTTCCTTGTAGTGGCATATGTCTGGTTCACACTCAACATCCAGCTTCGTAGTTGTCCTTGGGTTACATCTTTTCAACTCACATATGTAATATCTAAGAGAATGGTATTGTTTTTCATAATCTCCCCATATCTTCTTGTTTGCCATGTGTTTTGCCCTCATGGTTTTCTGCATAGAGATTAATCTCATACCTTTTCTGCAACTGGGTTTGAAGAGATTCAATTGGAATAGTGGGATTTGACACTATATTTTGAGTAATCTTTTTAGAGAGAAAAGATGTTGTGGCCACAGGTATATCCCTACATTTGAGGCACTTGTGTGTTGGGACATAGGTTTTCACTGTCTATGTTGCTATAGATTTCTCTATTGAGATATGCAAAACCCATGGACAAGTAGGCCTACTTCCATCTAAATGCTTTTGTTTTGTGCCTTTTTTTAGTGACCTACTTGGCCCACCAGACCCACTGCCTTTCAGTGACCTAAGAGGCCTACCAGTCCACTGTCCTTGAACTCTGGTAATGTTCCCCTGCATATGGCCCTAATGCGGATATGCTCATTTTTTACTATAGTTATATCTCTTATGCTCTCCAATGCATGCTCTTTGATCAATTCTATCACTTTGTTTTTGGTGTCAAATGTCCGCCCCGCATAAAACACCGTTCAATCCTTTGTTTCTCTCATAGACCTTTCCCTATCATCTCCACTTGAATCATCCTCAAGAACATCTATATCATCACTGTCATAATCCTCAATTTGTTTGTCACCTTTTCCCATCCATTCCACATTGAAATCAACATAGTCAGCCATATCAATGTCAAGTTCTTCTAGCCTATTTCTATCATCAACATAATCTATGTCATCACCATCATCAGTGGCGAATCCAGGATTTAAACGTACTGGGGTTCAACATAGTTTATGTGACAAGATGAGTCGGTCGAAAGGATAATTTTGCGGGTCAGGTAGTATGATATAAAACAAAGATTAGATAATCAAACTAATTAATTATCATCAATACGTTTCCGTTACAAAGTTAGAATTCAAAATTCAAAATTGAAACCGAAATATTAATCAATATGATAATCAAATGAATTAATTATCATCAATATGTTTCCATTACAAATTTTATAAGTTGGGTCAAGAATGAAAATAGCAAACCAAAATTGCCAATTTTTTCTCATCCAAGCTAGTACTCATTTTCGAGTATCGATATCTTCATTCACACATATTCCGTTTTGGACACATAATATATTGATTTGAAGCTCTCATATAGGAATACATAAACCACTAAGGATTAATTATTATAACACATATACATATAATTAAATATGTCCAAAGTTTGGTAAAAACCATTATTTTACTAAAATTTCCAACAATCAACGGTTTGTATTATAAGAGTGGTTTTGTATTTGATCGCTTCCCAATATATATGGTGATAATCATTTGCAACCCATATCTAACGTGAAACCTATGAAATCCTATAAAATTCTATGAAATGTTCCCATATTTAATATGAAATATATGGAAAGTCCATGATTATGGGAACGTTTCATAGAATCTTATAGAATTTCTCGAGGTCAAATGGATATCCGTGCACTATTACCATCTCCACAAGATCTTTTCTTGATTTCTCGAGGTCAAAATTTATGCAAGATAAACTTGTTTGCCCCTCCTTTGTTTTTTGACCCATCCCTGACACTTGTTGACATATATCTTTATAAGTTCGTTGTGGACAACTCTTGGAATGATCATGCAAGTTGTCCCATTCTTACTACCTCCTGCTAATCTTTTTTTTTTTACAATAATGACACTCCGCCTTTTCCTCACCATTAACTATCAACTTGGTAAAGTGATTCCATACAACCAAAGTAAGTTTTCGCTTTCTACTATTGGCAACATTGTTATCATTATTTTGGGTTTGTTGTTCTTATTCCTCTGTGGGTGACATAATTTGAACTTCATCATTCGGCATCGGAGATGATTGATTCATACAGTTGTTGTTATCGGCATGCGATTGTGCATATGTCCATTCATTTGAATTATAATCTAATGATAACATCATAACAACCCAAAAATTACAAACTATCATGGAAGAAACATAAATACAAAAACCATAAAGCAAGATATCAACAAAACATCGTGGAAGAATCTTATCGTATTCTTTTTAATGTTTTCATATTGGAATATAACATCATAAATATATTCCTGATTCCAAATCATATATATATATATATATATATATATGTAACGCCCCATTTTCCAAATTATGTAAATTAACGGATTTTTGTTAAGGTTAAGTTAAAACTGGGATTAATTGTGTAATTCCAGGACTACAAGGACTAGTATGTAAATCCTGGAAGTAGAGGGACAATAGTGACATCTATAAATAGGGAAGTTAGCCTCAAACTTCCCCATTTGAGTGTCAGACGTTTTCAAGAGAAAGAGAAAGGGAGAGAGGCGATTTTGGGAGCTTTTGGAAGAAGTGGCATCAAATTGAGGAGCAATTCCTTGGGAGAATCATCATCAAGTTGTTTTGCATCAAAGGTATGTATTCTAGTTCCTTGATAGATGATTTGGTAGATGCTAAGAGTTAAGGTTAGGGTTTGATTGGAATTGGTGATCAATTGATCATCAATTGAAGAAATTGAGTAAAATTAAGTGTTAAGAATGGTTCTATATGTGTGGGTAATGTGTATAAACTTGGTTATGGCTAGAATGTGTCGAATTCGGAGTTAAGGGATGAAAACCCTGGTTTTTGGTCGTAACCCACGGCTTGGGTACGAACTGCGGGCATCCACGGGTTAGAACTCGCGGACAACCCGCCGTTTGAACTGTTATGTTTTTGCACTTTTTGCAATCGGGTTCGTTTGGGGTTTTCTTGTTTATACTCCCCTAGGGGATGTTAGAATATGATGTTTCGTGAAGTTTGGTAGAAATTGGACTAGCGTAGCTATGTCATTTTGGGATAGAGTTAGAAAACCCAATTTTGGGTTGGGTCATGATATGGTTGTGTGTATGTGTTTATAGGTGGTACGAGGTGACTAAATTACTTGTGTGAAATGTCGATTATTTGACATCTCGGCAGGTGAGTACTCTATCTAATTCACCTATGGTTATGTGTATGTGATTATGATGCATTTGTGATTATGTCTATGTTTGGCATGTAGAGGGTTATGATAGTACCAATGGTGGTAGTGATACCCCTAGGGAAGATTTGGATTAAGAGGCCTGGTACCAGAGTCATATTCTTCCTTGATGGTATTGAGCCATAAGGAAGGGGATTAAGTTGCATGCATGTGATTGCTATGTATTTGTGGTTATGTATACATGATTGTATGTGTTTTAGATGTGTGCTCACTAAGCGAAAGCTTACCCGTTGTTGTTTACTATATTTAGTGGCAGGTATGTAAAGCATGTTGATTATTGTTGAAACGAATGAGTTTAGTGCATGAATTATATGAGTTTGGCATGTTGAAATAGATGAGCATGAATTGTATGTTACACTAATAGCATGTGGAATAGTTTTGTGCACGTATGATAAAGGATAGGGTACTATGCTAGGATATGTGGCTGTGTGTTTAAGTGATTCTAAATTGTGGATTGGCATATTACTTGGTCATGTACCCTTTGGTGATTATAATTGGTATGGTTAAGTAGTAATTGATGTGTTATGTGTGACAACCAAGTAAGGAATTGAGACTTTCGTAATGATGTCGAGGCTAAGCATGTAGGGTGTGTTTATAATGACATAAGGGCCCATATCATTACAAATACATTGTACATGTTGGGAATTGATAGAGTTATGAATGCACTTCATGAACAAACGAGGTTGAGTGGGAATGGGTAGAAGCATGATAGGATGAATATGTGTGTGTTCATGGAAAGGAATAAGGAGACTACTAAGGAACATGTTAGTAAGAAGAGATATAAGTAAGGGTCACTGACCCAAGCTAGTTGGTTGAACGGGACGGGAAGTGTAGTGATCATTTTAAACTGTTATGTTTTATGGATCAGTATGGGAAGACCAAGGAAGGAAGGCAAGAAACCCGTGGGCCGCGATGATCAGGAAATCCCTGATCTGAGTGAGATGATAGCTGTCGAGGTTGGGGAGGTTCTACATATATATACTCCCGAGTCTTTTCAACCAGATGAAGCAGGAATTGACCAAGGAGATCCACAGCTAGGTGGAGGCAGCTGTAGCCGGCAGGGCTAGCAGCTCGAGAGGATCGCATGGTGGTCAACCGAGAGTCACGAGCTACAGTGACTTCTAGTTTGAGCGGTAGAAAGACCCCGTGGCCAGCTCCAACTAGATATCTAAGGTAGAGGGTGCTTTCTGCACCAGTTTCTGTTCTGAGGAGGTGAAGGTTCGTTATGCATCGAACCTACTGAGGAAGGCGGCAAAGGATTGGTGGAATCTGATTGTCCGATC
>LUCG01126420.1:189-16731 GCA_001633085.1 Carthamus tinctorius
ATACATATATATATATATATATATATACATATAGGTTATAGGGGTCATATCCGCTACAAACCATGAGATTCTTACAAACTGTATAAACCAATCTCAACCATACATGTAGATGATCAACGGTGTGGATTAATTCGGTTTCTAAATTTTCTCTCAACCACATTTCATAACCGCCTAGAAATTAGGAGATAAACAAAATCAATGGTTAAGATTAGGTTTGTAGGGTTTGTAAGAATGTCCATGGTTTGTATTTGATACTTCCCCTATATATATCATTTTCTTTTACCTCTAGGAGTAATTCCATGTAATAAGAAACAACAAAGAGGTTTTTGATTTCTGAAAGTGGTCCAAATGCTTCTTTATTTAATGTACTAGGAGTTATTATTCATCAAAGGACATTTGATCTAGGTGCCGTCTACCAACCACTTATGAAGCAATATTCTTGGTGATTGTTGATCAGCTTCTTTTACGGTTTTACCTTGTAAACGCTTATCTGGTGAGAGTCTTTTCTTTCACTCACTGGGTAAGATTCTCGGTCTTTGTCATGCTCACCTGGCAAGGCAAGTGGCACTAGGCAAGCCCTTAATAAACACGTTTGGTAGACGGCCCGTTAGTAGTTCAAAATAAGGATGAACCGAGGATACTGGTAATGTAGGGGTCATTTTCTGTGTGCTTTTTCTTGAACAAGATTTGGGCTGGTATTATGCTTGTGAGACTGGAAACTTTACTAAATTGGCCCATTTGCAACTTCTTATAAATAATTGGCAAATGTGTATGTTTTGGTATAGTTAGGTTCAATGTAAGGTTATTATGATGCTGGCATGCCTTAAATCAAGGTCATGTCGAAGCTAAATAAAAAATAACAGCTTTTTTGTCTATCCATTTTTTTGTATTTGCAGCTAGAGGCAGCCGATGATAGGGAAAAACAATTACTCAATGAGATAACCGATTTACATAGGAGGTAAAACACCAATTCATAAATGCCAGTTTTTGGTTAGGTGCTATTTAATATGGATTTAACTATAACGTCTCATTTTCTGCTTATAGGCTTTTATCTGCACAGGAGGAGCTACAGAAATACAAAGCTGGAAACGCACAGGTTAGAATCTAGTGCTCCTTCCGTCCCAAAATAAGTGTCAAAAATTTCTAGTTTAATTTGTTTCAAATAAGTGTCAAAAATTTCTAGTTTAATTTGTTTCAAATAAGTGTCAAAAATTTCTAGTTTAATTTGTTTCAAAAACCCAATGCTACCCTTTTAATACTAGACGGAGAAATTAACTACTCCTATAATTAAGGTGCCATTGTAATTTAGTTAAATAAAAAGGGTAAAATTATATATCTATAAAACTGTGTCGTTTCCAATAGACATTTATTTGGGGGAAATTGGCCCAGGCGACCAAACTCAACCCCCTTATTGGTCTCCTACCCATTTTTGCAAAATACTCACTAGGCCTGCTAAATTGAGTCGGTACGACCCAACTAAAAGACAAAAAAAAAGATATATTCGAAAAAAAAAAATAGCTAACCTGGGTCCGTTTTTTAGCTGACCTGACCATTTGACTCCTTTTTATTGTCATTTAGCTGACCCTATCTAGTTGGTGGGTATTTTGCAAAAGTTGGGAAGAAAATGTGTAGGAGACCAATAAGGGGGTTGCTTTTAGTCACCGGGGCCAATTTCCCTTTATTTGGGGATGTATATTTTCCGGATTGCTAACTTATGGGAAGTTATTTGCAGGCATGAGTTGTGTCAGTTTCAACCATCACGGAACTTTTTTCATCCAAGATTGCTTTTGACTAAAAGGTTCATTTTGCTCATGCATATATGCGTATTTTTTTTAGTTATTATTTGTTGTTGAGGGTTGTTGCATAGTTTATTCTCTCTTTTTCTCCTTCACTGTTAGTTTTTACCCCTTCTAAATGAAAATACTGTTGGGCATTTTTACATGCAGTCTATTATGTATAGACACAACCACTGAGTCTAGATAATTCTGTCCCCTTCCTTTAAAGACTGGTCAGTATTAATGTTAGCCATCTAGATGTGGGCATGTGGCTATGGTTCACCCAGTCAACAACTACAAAGTAACCAGGTTAGACCCAGCTACAGAACATAGGTTAAGACCACTTTGTTTAGGGTTCACATTATCAGTGTATAATTTGATTTTGACTTAAAGAGGGTCTTTCATATGGGTATATTTAGATAAATCATAAGTTTTTAATTAGGAGGATGACCTTCTAAAAAATAGGGAAATTGGCCCTCGTGACCAAAGACAAACATCCAATTGCCCTCCTAACCATTTTCTTTTCCATATTTGCAAATAGTCATTACCTCCGTTAAAATAACAGACCTAGGTCCGCTAAAAATGGTCAGGGCTATTATTTTTTTTAATGCAACACTTTTTTTTTAATCTTTTAGTTAAATGGACCCATTTTAACGTATGTAGTGCTATTTTGCAAATACGTGAAAGAAAATGGTTATGAGGTCAATTGGGTGTTTGTCTTTAGTCAATGGTCACCAAGGCCAATTTCTTTAAAAAGTAACTCAAGAATTTGTCCAGCCTATGGTTTAAAACATCTTGCTCCTTCCAGGACTTGGGAGCATTTCTAACAATTTCTCTATAATTTTTCTAAAATAAAGTATTAAAAGCAAAATATCTGAACACAATTGGCTACATTTAACTTTAATAAATTTTTTATTTTAGAGATTTCAACTTTAGTTATATAGTTAAAATATTTTATTGTTATATCATTCAGATGCACTTTTTAGTTTTTAAACAAACTTTTATATAATATAATATAATGGTAACTTATCATTGATGGAATTAATATAAAATCATTTCCCTCGCCTCCTATCAAGTATTGAAGAATTCTTCTTAACATAGGAGTTTTCTGTATTTGATACAAGTCTATAATATAAACAAATGTCAGAATTTTCATGTTTTTTTGTTGTTTATTTTTATCTAAACACTAATCACAAACTCAGTTTCCTCTCAAAACACAAATGCCAATGGGGCAGCCTACTGGTTAAGGCTTGGTGTTGTGGAAAAACCCAACCAAGTTCGAATCCGGGGGTGAGCAACCAGGGGCCACTGAGTATTAATCCCAGGGGAGCATGCTTTAGCTCTCGGTAAAAATTACCAAGGATGTAGCCTGGGCAAACCCAGGTGAACCTTATCAAAGAAAAAAAAAACATAAGAGACATTAATCGTATCTCACATTAGTCTTTTGTTTGAATAATATCAATATGCAAGTTAGACTTGAGATCTTCAAGCCCCCCTAAAGTAAAATTCTGGCTACGCCTCTGGATATAACAATATAGAGGTACTGTTAAAGCAATATTTCTTTTTCTCTATTTTAGGAATCTGCTATATAGGGATGCCCTTAGAAATACACTTGCTTGCCGTTAAAAAAAACATACATTAGAGGATCATTTTGCAAACCAAACTTTGAATTTGATTTAAAACTGGAATGAAAGTTATTGGTAGCTCACAACTTTGAAGGGTCATTTATACTCATAAGAAAGTCGTGATTTAATTAAAATCTCATTTAAGGGTTAAGGTTATACAACTAGATATCTTCAACTTCAACTTGTCTTAACTTTGAATTTATTAGAACCTTATCAATTTACTTCTATACCCATGGGGGACAAGTTGTTACGGTAAAAGACATCCCAGATAACCAAGTGTGTTGTACCTCTTCTTCATTTATAAGGCTTTAATTTTTGTTGTTGGGTTCATAACATGGTTCTGGTTGTTGGAGGTTACTAGAGTTAGACTGCTACATTTTAAATTTAGCACATATTTATCCTTTTTTCACATCTTAATCTGCTCCACCATTTCCAGTTAAGTGGATGTGATGGATGGAAGTTCATGTAAATGGTTCACAAGTTTCTCAATTAGACATGGTAATGTGTCACAAAGTGCATCACGCATTTTTGCTCTTTAGTGTGTGGTCCCGTATTAAGCGTTTAATTGGATACGGTTAGGAGATTAAGCTCATAATTATCGAGGAAAAAAGTGATCAATGGTCGTTGTCTTGTTGATGTTGTATGGACTAGATTTGCTTTCAAATTCGGTGGACAATGGAACATGTTTGAATTGAAGGTAGCCAAATGATTATTGGCCCAACAATATTCATATTACCAATATACTCCAAGATTCTAGGAAGTTAGAGAGTTATCTCCAACAGCTTCTTTGAAATGGAGAAAATTGAGAATATGGAGATTTTGAGATAGCATTTTGTTTCAACATCTCTAAAAAACTATCTTCAAAATGGAAAAAGTAGGAGAGAGGGTTTTTTCTCTAAATATGAAAATTGTTCAAAAAATGATTACTAATGAAAAACACTAATAAGAAACTTTGAAATTTAAAGGAAAAAAATGATATCTTATATAGGCTTCCTATTTAATTTTCTTTCTCACCCCCTAAACTTTTATACAAAAGATTTATATTATTTTATTGTCCACATGTCCATTATTATTTATTCTGTTTTATTTAAAAGGTACAAAAAATATTAAAATAATGTATATTTATTAATGTACTGAGCATGATTGTACCAACAATGCATCACTATGCTTCCCAAACTAATTTCCATGCATTTCACATCCTACATTAGTTTCACTCACTGACATCATTTACAACACATTTTTTAAAGGTGAATTCTATCCCCAGCCCTTTAAGGGGGGTTGGGAGTTGGTATGTGAAACTCATAGGTGGGACCATTATTTTTATGTAAGTGAGAGGGGTGAAAATAGCAATCTTCTTTTTTAAATCTCTTTTAAGGGGGTGTCTAGAGTGCTTATTTGAAACTCTTCCTAATTTATTAGCTTTTGGGGAAAACAATAACCAATTTTAAGATGTTTGGGTAATTTTCAAGAAGCAAATTTTAACTTCTTAGAAAAGTTGATAAGGACTTTTTTATCATAAGCACTCACAAACACCCCTGAATAGGAGAATGAAGCATTAAAACCTTTAAAATAAAATGTATTTAACTCCATTAGGTTTCCCATTTTGAATATTTTAAATTTGTTATATTATGAAAATATTTCATTTCATAATTATTTGTCTTTATAAATCTAGTTTTAAACTTTCTTATCGATAAAAATACATTTAAAAAATATCTTTATTTTATTGTAAATCATTTTCAATAGAGGTCTTCAAATTTGGAAGAATTTTTTTTTCAAACTTTTTAAATTTTAAAGAATCTATTAAAACAAAAAACACTATGTTCAAATTATCTATAAATTTTTTTTCTTCACTTTAAATAATCATTTATATATATATTTTTAAGATGAAAGATGGATATGCCATTTATGCAGGAAATTGGCACTCATGCCCAAAGCCCCAACCCCCATTTTGTTTCCTTCCCATTTTCTTTACCATTTAGCTTCTCATGCCCATATAAGTCCGTTAAAAGGGGAGTTTTAACGGACCTAACACTTAACACCAAAAAAATGACTTTAAAAGGGACCTAGGTCAATAAAATAAAAATAAAAAACGGACCTAGGAAAGCTAAAATGGACCTAAGGGAGTTAAAACGCACCACCGACTTCTTTAAATGGTCAAACTTGATTTTTTTTGTTGTATTTTTGTGTCAGGTCCGTTAAAACTCCCCTCTTAACAGACTTACATGGAATATGAAGCTAAATGGTAGAAAGATAGGGTATGAGGCAAAATGGGGGGTGGGGCTTTGGGTATAAGTGCCAATTTCCGCATTTATGCCCCACTTAAATAAATAGTAGTTGAGCTTCATTTTCAGAAGCGGCACATGCGGTTGATGCATCCACATCCGAAGCAATTCTCTTAAAGTGGGAGGCTTGACTACTTCTCAAAACAGTATGTATAAAGGGCAACCAAGTCTAGATGAAATGTATTCAATAACTATTGGGCCTTCTAGAATTAAATGGAAATGAAAATAAACACGACAGAAAATGGAAATGAAAATGAAAATGAAAAAGACAGGAAATGAGTTATTATTCTGTTACACAACGTCTACCATGACATGATATTGTCTGATTTGTTCTACTGGCTTACGGCTTTGTTTCTGACGACCCGATGAGGACTTCCCAGGGGGGTCACCCATCCTGATATTGCTCCCACCCAACCCAGACATGCTTAATTGCAGAGTTTTAAGAAGTTGCCGTGATTGTGGCCCACAAACTCGTTTTGTGGTTTTACAACCACAGCAGCGCCACATCACTATCCTACCCTCAAACCTTCACCAACCTTTCAAATCCCGTAACACAACCTTTCATACCCTCTACAATTTTTTTTATTATTTCTGTATATAGTTAAGGAGAGAGTAAGAGAGAGAAAGAGAGATTGGGTTGTGAAACTAACGGGTTGGGGAACCTGCCGATAAAACCAACGGTGAAACCAATAGAAGTCGTACCATGGGAGGGTTGAGCCCGCCGAGCCCACCATGAAACCACCACGAAACCGATTGTGTGGTACGCTTGGCATAAGGTCAATGTTTTACTTATGAACCTAACATCTTTTCTGTCCATGACGATATGAGATTTGCTTAAAACATTATATATTTCTCTAAATCTAATCAGGAATGAAAATTTGGGCTTATAGGAGAATGAACTCATTATATTATATAAAATCAAACGGTTTCTTTTATTGTCATTTGTGTTAATTACTGCTCAGTACTTCTAACAGAACACCAGTTAAATTATTTGAAAAGTCGTTCCTTATTATCATGTATGAATATGCAAAACATAAATTGATCATATAGATTTCGTTGTTTTTAGCCTATTTTTTCTACTTGGATTGCTTATTTTGTAACTTAGTAAACCTGTTTTGTTTGAACTAAATATGATTTTGGTGGGGTTGGCTTGTGAAATCCTCCTAGTGGTGTATGAAAAGTAGGCTAGAATCATATATTATTTAAAAATAGTACATTTTGCAAATTGCAAAATGAGCAATTGTTAAATCTTAATATTACTTCAAATGGAGAAAATGGCAATAAAGTGAAGAGGTTTTTCGGAAATGATTATTTTTGTCATTTTTCTTATGTGAAATCTTTTTAAAACTTTTCTCGAGAGAGTTTTATAGAGTGAGAAGTAGACTTCGACCGTTGGAAATATGATATTTTTAAGGGTTTGGAAATTGGAATTTCCTAAGTTTTTGGTGAAGGCAAAAAGGTCAATGTTATCGAAATAAACGTGGTCTGAAGGACAAATATTATAATGAACGTAGTATTGTTATAATGAGTTAAATGTAAACTTGGTCTTTGCATTTAATTCATGACAAAAAGGTGTTAACCACATTTAACACAAAGATAAAAAATTTGAGGACACATGTGTCTTCATTATGCAAGAAGTAGAGGTAGTTGGGTTTGCGTGTGGATGGATAAACGATGATTTAGGGATTTGGCTTTAAATGAGTTCTTAATTAAATTAGGAAAAATGATTTTATACTTATCAGAAGGTTATGAATTTTATTAAAATTTCATTTAAAATTATATACCTAAATATCTGATGTATCTAATAGATAAAATACTAAAATGTCCAACCCATGCTGCCTAGGGGACATTAAGTGCAGCCATATGGGTAGACTGGTAATTTAGTACAATTTTGCTTTAATTTTACAATTTTGCTTTAATTTTGCATATTTTCTACATATACAACTTTGAAAAAGGTTTGACTGATTGTAAAATTTTTAAATGCTTTTAACATGACAAAATAGAAAAACCTTATCTTCCTGATCATTTTCATGCTATCATCCTGATCACTTGTTGGCCCATGAATAATAATGGTGATGAAGCAACTTTGGAATTATTAGTTAACATTCAATGTAAGGTCAAGTTAGATACTGTATTGGGCTCTTTTATCGGAAATTTTATCAAGGTTCGATGAAATTTACAAAAAACAACTAAGCAATGGAAAATGGTTAACATGATCAAAATAAACGTGCTCTAACTGATTATGACATAGATCTTGTAATCATTTAAATAATTCGTAATCAGATTATAATATTAAACGCATATAAAAAGATAAGATATCATCATGTTTTAAAACATGTGCAATCAGTATAAGAAAACAAATGTTCCAAATTACACGAAAAGTAAGAAGTCGGATTTGTCCGTAAATGGATGAAAGAATAAAATGACAGGTACGGAGTGTTAGGTGAGGGGTAGACCAATAGTTCACCAAGTACGATACTTTTTAAATTTTGACATAATGTGTTTCTTGTGGTGAATTTATCATTTAATTTAAAAGCAAAAGTTTTGATCAACTATAAAATTTTAGAATGTTTTTAATAAGAAAAATGGCAAATTAATAGAAAACGTCAATTAAAATAATCATACTCGTTATACTTTCTAATACAAAAGTTTGTTTATAAATTGTTCTATTGGATGGTCTTATATAGAAAGATGTTGAAATTTTTTAGATTGACTTATAAAATAAGTGCCAAATTTTATAATAGATGAAATTTATAGATGATCATTGGATACGGTATCTGTTTTGGAATCATTTCTGGTTTTTATTTTTTTAGAACCGTTAAACCGTTGGGTATCCGTTAGGATTGGAGTCGGGGCTAGGTACCAGTCCCATCGGGTAGCCACTATTTTTTTTAATAAAAAGTATTTTATATTTTTTTATTATATTTAATAAACTATAAAAAAATAGATATATAATATTTTTCACGAAATCGTTATTGGTTTGTTACTTAGTTCATTGATTTTCATACACGGGGTCCTATGTTCAAGTCTCTTATTGCAATTTTTCTTTTTCCTTTCAGAAACATAAATAAATCTAAAATTAAAAGTTAAACACTAAGATAATAACACTAACAAAATTTGAACTCAGAAAAGCTATCTTTTTTCTCTCTTTTTAGCATAACACTTAAGGCAAAAAAAGGAAAAAAAAAACTTCAAATCTTTAAAATCTCTGCTTTAGCATAAATTTTGGAGATGCCAGGAGTCACATTAGACGTTTTAACTAAATATTCATATATTAAGCATTTGGGTTGTGGTGTACAGATAACGTTTTAGGGACATGTAGTGGAAATCCGATCTGTCCTGAATTCAAATCCAGATACTGTCAAAACCCTTGTGATCACTCTAAACCATTCTTTGAAGCAAAAACCCATAAAAAATGTTTATTTGATCAAATAGAATGTGTAGCTATGAATTTAAATTTATAACAAATATTTACTGGAAGAAAAAAAAAACTTTAAATAATAATATGAGTAGGTATGAAATTTACTGTTTTAATGTAAAATTTTAGTTGGTACTTTTTTCTCAAAGATGAATTTTTAATTGCGAAAACAAGTAATTGAACGTACAGAAGCCGTAGTGTACTGATAAATTTTTTTTAACCTAGAACATTTATGAACAATAATAAATGTAACCTAAATGAATAAATAAAATTCATGGTCCTATTTCAAATAAGATTTTAGATTAGAAATCAATAAAATAACGAGAAAATAATTATTTTAACCATTTCAGAAAATCAAATTTATCTCCTACCCATTCTCTTCCTAAAATTCTCAAATTACCCACTGAACCGCTATCCGGTGACCGCTAATAGCGGCTCATATGTGTGTGTATATATAAGGCGGAAATATGTGTGTGTGTGTGTATAAATATAAGGCGGCAATATGTGTGTGTGTAACTGTATATATAAGGCGGCAATATACAAGGCGGCGATATATGTGTTACAATATACAAGGCTAGCGGTGTATAGCGGCTGCTTTTTGGCCATATAGCAGCTGCCGGAGCCGGTTAGCGGCTCATGGTTAGCGGTGTATATATAAGGCGGCAATATATGTGTCACCCCTGCCGCTATTGGCGGTGGGGCCCAATAGCGGCCTCTATCAGAAATTGCCGGAGACTGCTTTTTGGCCGGATAGCAGCTGCCGGAGCCGGTTAGCGGCTCATGGTTAGCGGATCGGTGGGTATTTCGGCCAATTTTAGGAGAGAGTGGGTAGGAGGTGAATTGGAAATTTTCAAATGGGTAAAATAATTATTTTCTCTAAATTGATTATGATAAATATAACAAAAAAATGTACATTGTTTAAATCCATAATAGCATAAAAATAGTAGGTTCCGACATGATATCGTTCTACAAACAAGCAAGTTTGGTAATCGTAGTTAATGTGCGAATTACAATAACAGGTTTTTGGTATATCTGATTTACGTGTTCATGTTATACTCTTAGGACATGATGGTGTAGGCCGGTTTGATGGATACTCGTTACCAACCCTCTTAGCATACACAAAGCCGAAAGTAGGTCTTAATTATTTGCAATTTAGATTTATGTTTCGATTTCTTTGGAAAATCTACATTCCATCCATCATCGTGTGTTTAAATGTCAAAAACAATACCTAATTTAATCATAAGCAAAGCCTGTCTATTCAACCTTTTGGGGTTAGCCTAGTGATAATAAAGTTCGAGTTTGTGTGACTCTTAAAAAGCCAACAGTTCGAGTCTTTTCAAGGGAATTTCGGGGATCTTTTTAACGGTTCTCCAAAACCCATATAAATTAGTTGTGGTATGTCCAATTTGACTAAAACACCATAGCTAACACACATAAAAAAGGTCTATTCATGAACATGTAAATGCCAACAAAAACACCATCAAGTGATATATATTTGAAATTTTGATCAAAATAACCTATCTAACAATCTTTCAACCAACTTATTTTTTAGCCATTTTTTACAATTGAATTTATTTTTTAACATGGGGTTTACATAAACATCTTGCGCACTTACATAAGCTCGATTTTCAATTTTTTAACGTAAAGATCCAGATTTTTACCTATTTTTTCCTCCAAAAACGAGACTTTAAGCAAATGCATAAAGCATCTTTGTAAAGACAAACTATTTTGAAAAGAGACTTTAAAAAATGAATCTGGTTAACGAGATTAGCTATTTCCATCAATTTCCCTATACATTTTTAGGACGTCTCCAACTCAAACACTAAAAATAATACTAAAAACGTGGTGCTTTTGAACACTAAAAAAAATCCACTCCAACATAACACTAAAAAAAGGAGTTTTCTATCTATACCCCTCCATTTACAAGGGATATGGATAGGTGTGTATCTGAAATGCATGCACAGGTGGGACCCGGTATAAAGGAAGTATGAATTTATGTGAATGTAGAAACGATAGGAGGGGGTATAGATAGTAACACCCTAAAAAACACTAGAAACAATTTAATATTACAATAATAATAAAATAAGGTATGTATATATTGTTTAATATATTAAATTATTAATCTACATATGTGTAATTAGAATCCAGTACCGTAAAAAAAAGCATATACGCAATTAGAAAATTTGAATATAATACTAATATAAAATTTTAACACCGACATTTTGACCTCTATAAGTTTTTGTATTTTAGTTTTAAGTTAAAAATGAAAACATCACTATTTTAGTGTTTTCGATAACGAGTTAAAAATGTTCTTATTCCTAAATCATCCTTTTGAAATAATTTTTCCCTTTCTTTTATTTTGTTGATTTTTACTAAAATTGTGTACAACTTGAAACAACTTATCCAAAAAGCTCTCATTGTCATTTCATCGAACACTTGGTAGGCATTAAGAACATGCAAATGGCGGTTGGCTTTCTTTCAAGTTCCCATCTTTAGTCAACTTGTCCAAACAATTGGGTTTCTGCCCCTAATGTCGATCTCCCCACCCACAACTTTTAATTTTCAAAAAAACCAAAATCAGATCCGAGCTAAGCATTTCGTCGAACACTTGGTGGGTCGGCAAAATTGGGTTCATAATCACGTGAAAAGTGGATGAACAAATGAATCAAGATCAAAAAGAAAAAAAAAAAAGATGGATTACCTCATAATTGTGCCACTAGCATCAATTAATTGCATTCAAGTTGATTGGATCATAAAGACGACGACTACAATGAGTTGATTTCCCGTGAACACCATTCCGTTTTTTTTTTGGCTTCATGTTCACACTTCGATTTTCACCCTTTATGATGATATGCAAGTTGAACAAGAAAAAATCTCACATAGGGGAATCGACTCAAATAGCCATTCTAAATATCTAAATCGGTGTTCTAGCCAATATCTTTATCGGTTTTATCTAAATGTCACTACAATAGCAATATCTAGGTTTGTAATTTGCAAACCTGGATAAAGAAAGAAAGACAAGAAAAACGTATCTAGGTTGGGTTTGGTAAACTAGCTGATAGCTGATAAGCTAGCTATTGACTAGGGATGTAAACGAGCCGAGTTCGTTTAGGATTTTTCAAGCTCGAGCTCGACTCATTTAGAGCTGGTGATATTGAGCTCGAGCTCGGCTCGTTTAAGATTTATGAAGCTCGGGCTCGGATCATTTATTAGGCTCGTTTAAGCTGGGTTCGTTTAGGCTCATGCATTATTTTGATATTTTTATTAAAATGATATACATACATATTAAAAATTAAACATATATAAATATATATTATATTATATATTGAGCTCGAGCAGTTAAGGCTCGACGCGTTTAGAGCCTTTAACAATCCGAGCTCGAGTAGCTCGCGAGTAGCTCGGCTCATTTACATCCATAGTATTGACTAAGAGTATCTCCAACAATTTCTCTAAAATAGAGAAAAAATGACTTTTTTTCTCTCTAGATTGCTCCAACAGATTCTCTAAAATAGAGAAAACTTGAAAAAACTCCAAGTTTAGAGAATTCTCTAAAATTGGATGTATGGAGAGAGAACTTACTTTTTTATTAATTTCTGTCAATGAGGTTGCATCATTATTATTTTTTATAACTTATTTTTAAAAAGTGTATTGAGATGATAAATTTATAAAATATTTTAATAATATAATAGATGTGAAAATCTCTAAAATAGAAAATTTGTTGGAGCTAAATATAAATCTTTTTAGAGATTTTAACACTTGAATCCCTATCTTAGAGAGATTATAGAGAAGTTGTGTAACGCCCCGTTTCTTTATTCGGTAATTAACTGTCCCTAACAGGGTTAAAGTGATTTACTGATGGTTTAATTATGTTTCCTGAAAGTGTAGGGGCTAGATGAATAACTTTGGAAGTGGAGGGCCAAAAGTTAGCATGTATATAAGTGTTTTAGAAACCCTCAATTCCCCTCTTTTGATTGAACGATTTCCAGAGAACGGTTTCAAGGGAGGGAGAGGCGATTTGGAAGAAGGGAGGCTCAAGAGTTTGGAGCATTTGGCATAGAGGAATTGTTGGCAAGTGTTCAATAGCAAGGTAATTATTCTAACACCCCTCTTATTGTTGTTTTTAGAGTTGTTATGATTGCTAAGTAGAAAGGTTAGGGTTGGAGTGAGATTGGTGAGAGTTTGATCACCAAGTGATGTAATTGATTGATGTTAAGTGTTGTAGAAATGTCCTAGATGCTTGGGATGTTTGTGTGATCATATTTGGGGTAGTAATTGGTCGAAATTGAAGTNCGCGGGTGGGGACCCGCCGGCGAGCCGCCGATCCCACTGGATCGATTTCTCACTTTTCGTAAGCGGGTTCGTTTGGAATTCTTTCGATCATACTTTCCTTTGGGATGTTAGATTAGAGTGTTTGGTGAATTTTGGGAGAATTTGGATTAGTGTAATGATGTCTTTTGGCTAAAAGAGTTCGGGTGAGAGTTTAGAGCTCACTTTTGAGTTGCATGTTGATATGTGTTCCATGTATGCATTATAGGTGACCGTCCTTGAGCATATTAAGTGCAAAGGGAGTGTGTGTGACGATTCTGCTATCAGGTGAGGACTCTTCCTGTACTAATTGTGGTTATGTGTGTATAATTGATGCTTGTATGTGGTTATGTGTTACATAGTGCATGTTATGGGATATGATAGTACCTATGGCGGTATTTGTTACCCCTAGGGAAGATGTATGGATTAAGAGACCTGGTACCTGTGTCAATGGATAAGTTACTTGCATGTATGGCATGTGTTATTGGTTATGTATGCATGATGATGGTTGGTATAGGTGTGTGCTCACTAAGCGTCTAGCTTACCCGTTGTTGTTTTTTCTCCCTTCAATGACAAGTACATCTACTGGTGTTAAGGGAAAAGCTCATGTGTGATGATCCGGCGGCTAGTAGCTCAGTCAAAAACGTTGGGTTGGATTTTTGAATAGACATATGTTTCCTTTAACAAAGCTTGTGTTTGGTCTGAATACATTGGGGCACTTTTGTTTGGTTTTTTTTTATCCAGTGATGTTTAGTTATGTCTAAACTATTTCCTTAAATGACAAGAAACGTTTTTGGTGGTTTACTTACATTTTTGGATAAGGCTTCCGCTAAAAGTCAATGTTTTCTGTTAAATATGTTTCTTATGAATGAGGCTTTACAAGTTGTTGGAGATGCTCTAATAAGCTAGCTAGTAGATGATAAACTAGTTTATGAATAAATTATCTTTGGCAAAAACTAGTTTGTAAGTATGTAAAATGACCAAAAAGGGTATCTTGGGTATTATATTTAATACTAATAAGGGTATAATTGAAAAATACTACAAAAAGCTCCTGAAACACTACTCCAACTAGCGGTCACTAAGCTAGTTTATGGTCCATCCAAACATGTACTAGCTTATAAGCTAGCTTATTTTTGCCAAACACAACCCTAGTCAGTGGCGGATCCACTATTTTCTCGAGTCGGTCACCTTTAAAGTAGATTAAAGGTTTGTAACGTTTTTTGATATGTTATTAGCTTTATTCCATGGTTTCGAGGGATTTTGAGGTTCTTTGGTTGATTTCGAGAAAAAAAATTAGTTTTTTTTTGTTGAATTTGGGAGATTTTTCGATAGACTTTTTTGGTTTGCGGGGGCACAGGCGAACAAACACTGGGGAGGGGGTGGACAATAGTAAAATGTTAAAAATAATTTATATTTAAGTTAGAAAAAAAATGTTTTCTTAAATTTAGTGGGGCCCCATCCCCCTACCCTTTATACATTGCATCCGCCAATGTGTTTAGTCAATTTTCCTTTAATAAGAACTACGGTTCTAGGTCCATAATTGCGGGCCCAAATATAACATTTTCTAAAGGAAAATCGACCGGGTCGAACTTTTTTGTGTCTTGTAGGTAGGCCGCAAATCATGGAGCTAAACATTTGCGGGGGAAATGACGTTTAGATAAACCCTTGAGAGAAATGGTTAAGAGACCAATTTAGATATGTAGAATGGCTATTTGAGTAAATTTTCCTTTCATTTAGGTTATATGTTAGGTTTTTTTGCACACACATCAATATCAATGTTTGTTTTTTACATAATTAATATATGATTTAGTAGTTGTTTACCAAATTTTTATAGGGTGAGCACTTGGTGACAAAAGATTTACCCCCATTTACCTTGTCGTGTAACATTTTTTGCTAGAAAAATAAATTGTTGATAAGCATCTTAAATGCGGCAAGCACCTGGTAAGAGTCATTACCCATACTTATTGTGTAAGACTTTTGGTCTTTGCCTTGTCTATTACCATGTAAACTTCTTGATATTTGTCATGCTCAATCAATAAGATAAATCACGTTAGTAAATGCTTACCTAGTAAACATGTAATAAACAACTTCTTAACTTGATTATGGCATAAATAGATGTGCATGTAACAATCCTCTTAATTTATATATGCAACCCCTTATATATACAAGTACCCCACATTTTTATACGGTGAATTATACCCATACTTCCTCCTACAAAATGTAGGAAGTAGGTGTTATGTGGGTAATGAGGAGGTATGGATAGCAACCTCTTATATACATATACAATTTGATTGGAGAAACGAGAAAGAAAATAATGAAGGGGTAAGAGGTCGTAGCCCACTTGTTTCTCGCGAGAAGTGGATCCCGCTCTGATAGCTTCAAAACTTAACGTGTATTCCGACATGACAACAACTATTTTCAAGCCATGTAATTGACTTGTGAATATTCTACAAACTGGAATTTAATATCTTTTTGTTAACTGTGAGCGTTCAGAACAACTTGTGCATACTTTGATTAATTCCAGACCCTTAGAAAACAACCTGGAAAATCCATGTGGCCTTGCATGACACGAACTGTTGAGCTTTGAGAAAAATCCCTAAAAGCCAAAGACTTTATTGCCAGCTGAGCTAACCCTACAAAGCTATACCAATTAAAAATTAAGGCCATAGTTTAATAATTTGTTTATTTTATAATTTAACATTGACATATATGGGACTTAGAGAGTGTTTGCTTTTGGTTTAATGAACATATAGCTTATTTAGTCAAACATTATAAAGGAGTTCAATCATGATTTAATGTTAAGCTCGTGGTATAATTCAATTAGCCAACTCATGCGTCTTAAAATAAAAGTAGAAACGAAAGCGCTCTCTGTTGGACCCCATATGCTCTTCATTGTCGTTCCATCACTTTTGAAAAAAGAAATGGGTAAGCAAAAACTAAGGCTTTACTTTTAATTGCGTTGGGAGTTACATTCGCTCGTTGTCTACTAAATGAGCCTTTACTGCCCGTCGGACCCCATTCCCATGTCTCCCGCACTACTCAAGTAAGTGTGCGACTCCGTATGAGGAACTATTTTGTAACATCCCGTGTCTGTTACAGTAGGTTACATAAAAGTTAGTGGCTTTTGTGGATTCTTT
>LUCG01126429.1:0-19824 GCA_001633085.1 Carthamus tinctorius
ACAAACTTAAACAAAGAGAAGGTGCACTCGAAGGTGCTCCAACAAAACCATCTAAATAACTCAAGCCATCAGCCTAAAAAGACCATGCTCAAGAAAGTTTGGTTTAAGCCACTCGACTCATTAGTTTGTCGAATCGAGCTCGAGTTCGAGCCGTGCCTATCCAAATTAAGTGTTAATCCAGTTTTAACCGAGTCAATCCCGAATAATAGCTCATCTATTTTATTCTACTTTAAGCAGAAAATGATGGTTGAATAAACAAATACGGCGCCGAGCTCTAATCCTGTAATCCACCTTCATTCTTCTGTCTCTCACACACACACACACACACACACAAACACGCAGTTGCTCGGTCCACTCTCGCTATCCAGGGATCCATAGAGTTCAAAGAAAGTCGCCCAACATTTCGATTCATACTTCTTCTCGCATTGAAGTTTAACCTCCCACAGATCTCTCCTTTTTCCTCAAATTCAACTTCTTTCTTCATCTAATGCCCTGCTAGCAACTCATCAACTATCGACCTTCTGAATCCACCATGGAAGAGTATGTCTATTTCTTTCAATTAATTTAATAAATAATGTTCCTTGAATTCTCCACAAGTTATATATATGTATGTATGTGTATTTGTGGCAGGGAAAATGAAGTGGAGCTTTTACAGAGGTACAGGCGAGATAGGCGGATACTTCTTAATTACTTGCTATCTGGTAGTTTGATTAAGAAAGTTGTCATGCCACCTGGTGCTGTTTCATTGGATGATGTGGATCTGGATCAAGTTAGTGTTGATTATGTCCTCAATTCTGTGAAAAAAGGTTTGTGGATTTGTAATTAAATTCATTCCATTTTAGTTGTATTGCCTCAGGGTTGAAAATTAAAGCAGCATTTTGACCTTGGATGTGAAAAATGTTACCTTTGGGATTTATAATTGTTGAGGGTTTTAACTTCTTTGAGGGAAAACTGGCTACTATGTTAGAGAGTAGGATATTAGTTTGATGCAAAGAAAGTTGAAATCTTTATTAGCTTCTATTGTTGATTATGCCCTGAATTCTGTGAAAAGAGGTTTGTGGATTTGTAATTTAATTCATTCCATTTTAGTTATATTGCCTCGTGGTTGAAAATAAAAGCAGCATTTTGACCTTGGGTGTGAAAAATGTTACTTTTGGGATTTATAATTGTTGAGGGTTTTAACTTCTTTGAGGGAAAATTGGCTACTATGTTAAAGAGTAGGATATTAGTTTGATGCAAAGAAAGTTGAAATCTTTATTAGCTTCTATTGTTGATTATGTCCTGAATTCTGTGAAAAGAGTTTTGTGGATTTGTAATTTAATTCATTCCATTTTAGTTATATTGCCTCATGGTTGAAAATAAAAGCAGCATTTTGACCTTGGATGTGAAAATGTTACTTTTGTGATTTAAAATTGTTGAGGGTTTTAACTTCTTGAGGGAAAATTGGGTACTATGTTAAAGCCTAGGATAGTTGTTTGATGCAAAGAAAATTGAAATCTTTATTAGTTTCTATTGTTGGACTATAATGCAGGTGACATGCTTGAGCTCTCAGATGCTATTAGAGATTATCATGATAGCACTGGATACCCTCAGATGGTAAGATGAAAGTTGAGTTTCCCTTTGTTACAAAACATAACAGTTTAATATGTCTTTTGAGTCTTAAAAGAACTGATAGTCTGATATTAGCATCCGAAATGCTATGAAGTTTCTATGTTATGGGGAGTAAGTCATCAACTGCAATGTATTGAAGTGGCTTGAGAAATATAAACATTCAATTGGATGCTCTCTTTATTACTTCTTGTTTTGGAAGGGAGGGAGTATTCTTGCGTGCCTTGTTTTGACAAATAAAGTCCATCAATATCCCATTCCTTTCGAGGAGATAGTTTTCTGAAAGTGTGACTTTCAAATAGATATATGTTGTTTGCTAGTATGCAATGATAGTGCTAGTGTTGGGAGGAGCAATCATGGAAATGCGGTAATTGACTAATTGAGTCATTCATGTCTGTATAGATGAACGTAATAATCCTTCTCTTTTAGTGAATAGAAAAGATGGGAACTGTATCGTTTTAGTAACTGAAACCATGTATAAGCGACCTTGCCACATTCTAGCTTCCTTTTTATAATGATGTTGGCCAACAATATACACTTTGTGCCCCAATTAGAAACAGTAAAAGACCAAACAGGCATATTAAATGAAGCATTTGACTATTTGACAAATGTCTAAATCAACCTTGTATTACATGATCTTTTGATGGATATATGTTGTGACAGTAGAGGTAAAAGTGTTTTAGTATACCTCCTAAAGTCCTAATTTTTTAATTCTAGTGAATTCGTGGACCAATATCTATATCACAAATGCTTCTGGAGCATTTATGGGGGAATATATTCATTTAGCTTATATATTTTTTGAACAACAAATAATTGAAATTAATAAAGGCATCCCAAATTGGTAATTGCTGCAATTATGATGGGATGGGAGTAGTTCATCAGTGGTGCACTTTTCACTAGGAATCCTTGAACCTAGCATCATCTTCCTTCCTGATTTATTATTTATATATATTTTTTCTGCATAATGAAGAATGCAGGGTCTGAAGGTGAGTTTTTTTTGGCTACCAATCCTGATTCATCAGGTTCACCTCCAAGGAGGGCTCCGCCAGCCGTACCGTTTGTGGCACCATCACCCATTATGCCAGTCACATCATTGCCCTTTGAGGCAACAGAAGAGGATGAACCCACTATGATATCAAAATCTCAGTCCAATACTGGGCAAGCTCAGGAGTTAACTGTTGATGACATTGAGGATTTTGAGGATGAAGATGATTTAGAGGAAATCAATAGTCTTAGGTACTCAAGGAGAACGATGAATGATACTTCCGACCTTGTCGTGGGTTTGCCTTCATTTGCAACAGGTAAATACAGATGTGGTGAAGTGTTGTCATTCAGGAGCAACCTTCTCTGCTTAGTTAATGCAATTTTTGTTTTCATGATATAGTCATAATGTTGTTGTTCTGTTTTTTGATCAATTATGTTAAGTTGCACTAAAAACCTCAAAATGAATGTCAGTTTTGAACATTGAAAGTGAAACTAGTGATGATGCCCACTTACCATGTTCTTTTTTGACAAACATTAGATGTATTTAAGTTATTTTAGTACCTGGAAGTCGTTCTCTAATTAGCAATAGTTTTTTGAGGACATATGATGCATACAGCGGTTCTCCAGGAGGTTGTATGGAATTGAAATGTATTGAGTTCCAGAGATAACTCCGATTAAAGCACGTTTAATGAAAGTCCAACCTTTGTCTTTTAAATTAAACTTTTATGGTTATGTCTACATGGAAATATATATGCTTAAAGTTCTCATTTTTTGGCATTCTATCCGTGATTTTTGCCTGTTGATAAGAGATTCAGACAGAGCATGCAAACTTGAAACCTGCTCCATCAGCGAGGAGCCAAGTTAGCATATTCTTCTTGTTGTGCTGTGGGTCTTGTGTGGGACCATTTGTATCCTACCCAATTATGTTTATAAAATCTGTGTTACGTTTTATATCAATGTGTGATTGCTTTCAGAATGATATGTATGCTAAAAATTATATTTAGAGTTCCTAAGAAATTGAATGGGTGAATTTCAAAGATCTTGAGATATTATTTTGTGGGATTTTAGGAGGATAAATTACCACCAGGATGGCATAAATTATTGGCTCGTGAATGCAACATCAAGGAACTGTACTCCTTTTTTTTGGGTTTTGACTTGTGCTAGATGTCATCTATAGCTCTGGAGTACCATGAAATGACGTATGCATTCAATTGTTTGTTAGAAAATGGACCTTAAGGGGGTGGACAACGTTATATGCAGAGTTTTAATCCACTGTTTGAAATTGCTGTACGAAATTGAGGGTTTTGCTCATGTCTTCAGGTATAACTGATGATGATCTTCGTGAAACCGCCTATGAAATTCTATTGGCCGCTGCTGGGGCTTCAGGGTATTTTTTTCTCTGTCCTGGCTTGAATTTTGTTTCCATATATTCCATTTTAGTATTTATCTTTCTGGTTCCCATTTTGCTGTGCTTGGTTGTCTCATAACCCAGATCCTCCCAAACTACCTTTTGACATTATGTAATCATCGTCTAAACAGGGGCCTTATAGTGCCGTCAAAGGAAAAGAAGAAAGAAAAGAAATCTAGACTGTTGAAGAAGCTTGGACGGAGTAAGAGTGAACAGGTTACGAACCAGTCCCAGCAATCGACTGGTTTGACTAGTCTGCTGGAGACGATGCGCATCCAGATGGAGGTACAGAGTGGACTTTTCCTGTTCAAATTATGCACTGTCTTATGACTTATGATTTGAAATGACAATAGTTAAGATAAGAAATTTTTCCAAAGCTTTGTGCTTTCTATAATTTGATTAAATTTGACTATGCTATGTCTCCAACAATCAAGGATAGGATTAGAAATAAGGAGAACACAGAAGGTTCGGTTGAAACCGGAGAAGCTGAGGCAACATTTCTGAGGTAGTTTGTTAATTTCGAACATAGACCTTGGAATGCACTGAAGAAGAGGAGATTTGTATGAAGAGGAGATCATTAGGGGAGGTAGAGGCTGGCCATGATTGGCAGTACATGAGGGGAAATAGTTTAGAGAGATTTTGCATGAGTTAGTAGCATCCCAAAGGAGTTGGCTTTAGATGGAGTCTGACAATTGTCCTTTAACCCTAGGGAGTTATTCTCTCTATGTTTGTTCTTTTTCTCTGATTTTAGCTTTAGACATTAGTTTGAGGTGCAAAAACTGTTCTTTGCTAGTTCTCTGCTTTGGGTCTACACTCTCCCCCTTTGTTTTTTTGTTTCTATTTTTTGCAAAAAGTTCAAGAAAGTATAAACACCCATGCATTCTGCGTTTATTCTTGATGAACAACCTGAATATATAACAAGGAATTTTTTGATGAAGGGTACTGAAAAAATGCTCTTTCACTATTCTTATAAAAGGTGACATCTAACTTGGAAAACCAGAAAAAGGACAACGGCAACTAAAGTGGTATGGGCTCTAGATAATATACATAATTCCGTGACCAAAGGCAGCATGACATTTTCATAGGAAATCATTTAGAAAAACACCCCACAAATTTACAATGTTTGGTAAAAAGGATAAAAAATTGAATAACATAAGTCATGGATATGGAAATGACATTGTTTCAGAGTGGAAGTCTGGTTGATGAACTTTGGTCACACAATTCTTTGCTTGTATAAGATATGGGTTTCTCGTTCTGCACTTTATTCTCCATGTGATTGGACCTCTGGAATATATGCCCTCATGTAGCTTATTTTGGCTTCCCAACCATAATATATGAGTGATCAATGATTTCCCTTTCAAGCATTATTGATCTCAAACTAAGCATTGCTGTCTATATTGTTGGATGTAGGACCAAATCTCATGTCTATAGTGGACACCTTGTCATGTGGGTGCAAATCATGATCACCTCAGTCAACTTTACCACTTCGCAAGTTTATGTTCACGTTACATGACACAGAAAGCATGATATATTTAGTCAAGATGCTAACATAGTTCTATTTAAGATGGTATAATTCATCAAATTTAATAGTATTGATAGCCTAATTACGGTTTCGGTTAAAAATGTAGACTGCTGGATATCATGATTGTTTTGTCTACTTTATACTATTATTGTTTATAACCTTTCACTTGTATTTAGAAAATCACTACTAAAACAACAATACCTATATATTTTCTGAATAATCCAAAGATCACATGTTGGATCTTACGCCATGCGTTATCTATAACCTTTTAATTTATGCAGCAAATCATGCTAAAGCGATTAAGTAAATCTGGGAGCCCTAATTACACAGCTATCATTTCGGATCTGAGTTTGTCCATGAAGGCCTTCAAGACAAAGTAAAGAAGTATGAATGTCCTGTGCATCTCCATGGGCTCTTTGACCCAGGGTCATGTGACACTTCCATGTCATCATGTTTGCATATTTAATAGTTTAGTGTTGAGCAAAGATGACTGTGGATGTTAGTGTAAACACCGGGACAACTGTGAACATGGTTACTCATGGTGCTGATATTGGCTAGAAGCCGAGAACACAAATCATCAAGGCGATGTAAGGTGATACTAACCCTGCCTAGGCTTTCGTAAGGCACCAAGTAATTTACAATGTGCATTAATGACAAGAACTATAGATACCATGAAAAAATGTTGAGGAGTCTGGATGACTTATAGGCTTTGTTCGTTATCATTGTATTATTATATATTGCAACAACCTAGTAGCTAAGGTGTCACCTTCCTAACCATCCTAGTTGAGGCAACCAGATGCGCTGCACCTGCAAAATGCCTTGTTGCCTAAGAGATGCTTTGAGAATGCTGTCGAAGTATTCTTAATTTCCATGTCAATTCACTAAATCACAACCCTTTGGCTTGTTGATCATGATTAAAGGGTCAAGGTTCACAAAGTTTAAGAGATCAACCTTTTGATGTTAAAATTTGGCAGTAGTTGCCCTTGAGCCTTTAACTTTGTAAGACTTTATACACCTAAAGGACCTACCCAAACATATGCATGAATGGAATGGAAATACAAAAACATTAGATCTTAGCAAGCTGTTCTAGCTTGTTGATGAAAATTAACTATGGAACATTCACTTTCAAGAGAGCAACAAATTATACTACTTTATAGAATTGTTTTTATGGTCCCCTTTTGTTGGCTTCCTTGTCCTATCTCCCAGCATTATGTTATAAATCAGCAGACTCATAACCTTATGCTTCCCGATGTATATAAATAATATAATAGTGGTTGTTGTAAACACAGATTTCTGAGGCAATGGACATTAGAACAAGACAAGGGCTACTCAATGCGATGAATGGCAAAGTGGGGAAAAGAATGGATGCTCTTTTAATACCTCTGGAGTTGTTATCTTGTGTTTCTCGAACTGAATTTTCTGACAAGAAGGCTTATATACGATGGCAAAAGAGACAAGTGAGTTGTTCTCTCTTCTTGCTCTATAACCCATTTCAGTTTCATTTGCTTATCTTATTATTTGATGGGCAGTTATAATAAGTTTGTGACTTTATTTGATATTCATATAAGATCTTTCCAATATTGTGTTAGTTCAGTTGAATATGCTGGAGGAAGGACTTGTGAATCACCCAGTTGTGGGATTTGGAGAATCTGGACGCAAAGCAAGTGAGATGAGGATTCTATTGGCAAAAATTGAAGAATCCGAGGTTAGCTCTTAACTCTTTCATGGTCTATGCTTTTTTGGACTTATCTATATTGTTTCTTATCTTTCTTTTTTAATGATCTTGTTTACTTGAAAGTTTAGAGAAGGTTCATGGTTCTAGTATATTCTTTCTAAAATTATGGTTAAAATGCTCACAAGTGTTTTTAATAGAGCCAAAATATATTGTGAGGCTAGTGTAGTTTGCCTACACTCACTTGTCGGAACTGGGAAGTACTTGGTTTTGAAAATATTAAAAAACCTTCATAGCAATTATATTTTGAAGTAACATACAACAAAATTGATGAAAACATGGCCAATCAAAACTAGGTGATACTGTAAAAAAAAGTTGCAGCATTTTACTGTTGTGTGGGGAAGTTCGAAGAGGTGATGTTGGTATTAGCGTGGGCTTATACGGCTCGGTGATATTCAATCAATGCTAGGGCACAAAACCTACCATTGGGTGTTCTAAGAGTTGGAAATTCAAATTTGAGGCTTTAGGGGATATGAATCATAGAGTTGTTGAGCCCTATAGGTGATTTTGAAATGAGACTTGATATGTTTACAATACATGCTAGTATACTATCCAGTCTATTCTTATGCTCTTACTTCTTTTTTGAAACTTGTCTTATCTCAGTCATTTGCACCTTCTGTGGGTGAACTTCAACGCATAGAATGTCTCAGATCTCTGAGGGAGATTGCCATTTCGCTTGCAGAGAGGCCAGCTCGTGGTGACTTAACCGGCGAAGTATGTCATTGGGCAGATGGGTATCATTTTAACGTCAGACTATATGAGAAACTTCTTCTCAGCATTTTTGATGTTCTAGACGAGGGAAAACTAACAGAGGTTAGTAAATTTCTGTTGAAGGTTGAGTACTAACATCATTAAATTTCCTCTCTCCACCTATACCCTTGCCAAACGATGTTAGCATATTTATAATTAAATTAATTATTGTATTTACTAGCGTAATTTGAAGTTACACATTTTTGGAAGTGTACACCACCTTCACTTAGAAAAGTTAGCAGGTCATTTCCTATCTAAAGCTTCATATATGATAGTTTAGTGGTAGCATATGATGATAAGCAGACATATTCTGTGAAATATGCCAGTTTAAAAAAATCTGCTTCGTATGCAGGAAATTGAAGAAATACTCGAGCTTCTAAAGTCAACCTGGCGTATATTGGGAATAACAGAGACCATCCACCATACCTGCTATACATGGGTGCTATTTCGTCAGGTATTAAGGGATCCTTAATTGTAGGCAAAGGTTTCTTGGAATGGTGCAGGGCTTTTGATCGTCATAAGGAACGCATATCAATCAGTATATTTTATGTCACCCAACAGTGGAAGAAAAATCCCTTTAAATGATGGATCTCTGTCATTCTACATGTAACTATTAACTAGTGGATTAAATGGTTTTCAAATAAATCTGTAGTGAGATTTCAGTTCTCAGCAGTGTATTGGATGTTGAACATTTTACTTATGCATCAACAATTGGCAAATTAAACAGCTTCTGAAGAATATGATTAGTTTGCATTGACTAGCTGTCATCCATTATAAAGCATCACATACTCATGCTACTTGGGCTGAAACTCTAGTTCTAATGTCTAAGTTCCAACACTCGTATAGTTGGAGCATAGATAGATGGAAATCATTAAAATGAACCGCTTAATTGGGTTTGCCTTACATTTTGAAGCTTATACTTTTGTTTGCTTATTTGATTTTTATCTTCTTCATATCTAGGCTCCAATTTTAGGTGGGTAACAAAATATGTTTATTTTATAGCGGTTTTAATAGTATATGCTTTGTTATAGGTTATTTCAGTGCTCTAATTATAACCATTAGGCCTACAATTATACTCCATATCCTAATCATCTCACTAATATGCCACATTTCTTAAGAAACCTTCATTTCTTTGAATGACACATGTAAAAACACAAATTTGTTATTTAAATATTTTTTATTGCCCCCAAATCCCCTTCTTTTAGATGTAAAAAATGCAGATATCTATGTGGCATGCCAATTACTACCCTTTTTCTTAGCCAACTAGGTAGTTCTTATTTGTTATTTGATTAAAAGAAGTACTTGTTATAGTTGTATCTATTTTTTTTTGCAGTTCGTCATGACTAGGGAGCATGCACTTCTCCGGCATGCCATCGAGCAATTAAATAAAGTACCCTTGAAGGAAGAGCGAGGCCCACAAGAGAGAATGCACTTAAAAAGTTTGTTCTGCAAAGTTGAAAACGAAGAGGGCTCAAAAGAGCTAACCTTTTTACAGTCCTATTTACTACCTATTCAGAAGTGGGCTGATAAGCAACTTGCAGATTACCATTTGCACTTTTCTGAGGTTTGTAACCAAATGCTGTGCAATGTTTCTGTTTAGTAACTATGGTTAGTATTAGAGTTCTGAATGCATGCTAAATCTGAAGTATCGAGTTCGAACTATTAAAATTTGTTTTCTTCTAGTTTGGTGGTTGCTTCCGGGAGGGAAGGAGAACAAACTCGGCCTTTTGGTTATGAAGTACAGATCCTTGTATTAGGATAATTGTTTATATTTCAATGCAGAAAGGCACTATAGCTAAACTTGCTTCTCTTGTATGCTAGGTCTTAAGATAAACATATGGTTGCCTGATTTCATTATTTCTTAGCATCATTACTTGATTTGTTTAGGTAAACCTTTATTGCACTAGTTAAAATGACATTAAAAACCCATAAATGATATGAATGGAGGTAGAGGAAGTGTTGGGCGGGGTTGACCAAGGTGATAACCTAGTGACTAGGGCTCTGCCTTCCCTGCAAAAGGTTTGATGTTTAGAGTCTCATCTTCTTGCTAATTGAAGTTAGAAAAAAGGAGGGGGTGGGGTAGGACTTCATGATCCTTGAGATAGGATGCCTGGAGGCGTTTCCCCCAACGAGGCAAGGCGTAAGCCTCGAGGCGGTCCGAGGCGTAAGCCCCGAGGTGGAAATATGTATACACCAAAATATGTGTATATACTATATATAACACTAGATTACTAAAAGGTGTTGGTTCGGTGGTGTTTGACCGAGGGTGTGCAAAAATTGGTTGCTTGGAGGAAGAGGAAGGGTCAAACCATACTTTTTAATTGAGAGGAGAAACTACTAGCTTTTTGGGTTTTAAAGTATTAAAAGTACACATTGGGCCAGGGGGGTTTTGACTTTTAATTTTTTAAAATAAAAAAAGACACCCTATAAAGAGAAGTACTACGACAGCCATAATGCTTATAAAGAAAGCCAAAAATACCATTACCAAAGCAGATCATCTGAGGCGTACGCCTTGGCACCGCTTACGCCTCATCAAACCACCTAATAGAACCAAGGCGTAAGCCTCATCCAGGGTCCAAGAGGCGCCGCCTTAGTTGCGGATTTGGGCCGCACCTTGAGGCGTACGGCTTAAATGATTTTTGAAACCATGGTATGGGCTAAACAATGCTTTAGGTCACATTCGAGTAATGCCATTCTCTGGTGTTTCTGTTGATGTGTAAAATTTTTGATTTTACTTAGGTGCAATGCCCTTTTGCATAATTTCTAACCTTGATATCCACAGAGACATTCTATTTTGACTTTATGCCTTTTCATTTAGCGTTTACTTTACGATGCTTACTCTGCTTTTTCTTCCATCCCTTATAGGCATTGTCGATGATGGAGAATGTAGTATCAATTTCAATGGCCGCAAGAAGACTTCTTTTGGAGGAACATGTATCGGTGTGTAACAGTCCATTCATTCTTAACTCTCTCTCTCTCTCTCTATATATATATATATATATGCAAAGATAAAGTGTCAACAATGCTGTTAATCTAAATTTAAATATAGTACCTGATAACTCATTTATGTCGTTGAGGGTCAAGCAAGTTAACATATATTGACAAG
Organism: Carthamus tinctorius; assembly: GCA_001633085.1. Lineage (NCBI taxonomy): Eukaryota > Viridiplantae > Streptophyta > Magnoliopsida > Asterales > Asteraceae > Carthamus > Carthamus tinctorius. The sequence goes on from LUCG01126429.1 coordinate 11,111, forward strand.
ACCTGGACACTACTTTATTGGATTAGGTATCTGTTAATCCTACATTGTTCATGAAGATAGTCAGTGTTGTCAACCTTTTACTTCTTCAATTTTAATTTCTGGCTTGTAGGTCATTATAGGTTGAAGGCTTTCTCTGCAGGCAAACCCAAATCTATAACCTGTTTAAACATTCTGGAACCATATTAATATATCGTTGTATGCTCAGGATTCTTCAACATGATATATGTTGTTAGGCCTATTTGATAACGATTCAAGTTCTTAGACAAGTTAACATTGATATGATAGAAGAGAATTGTTCTCTCTGAAACTTGTATTAAGTATCTGTAAATGTTATGATTCACCATTTGTTTGGTGGCTGTGCGCATTTTTTTGGAGGGAGAGGTGATGTTGCATGTAAACTGGTTTCGAGAGTTCGTTATATGTTCTTTGTCCCTTTTAGTTGATGGAGCTTGTAGATTCTCAAGGTAAAATGCAACTTTTAAGAAAGATGATATTGTACTCCAAGGCTTCCACCTTTCACACTTTTTTTTTTGTACAAAAAGATTTCCCATCGTACAGAAAGAATATCTTTGTATTGTCATACTTTCTTCTACTTTAAGTAATTCAAAAGCAGTAATGCAGTATCTTCTTCTGCAACAAGGCTATGACGCCACCCTTTCGAGTGCCCCCATTGTACTGGTCCCAAGGTCATCATAGTGGCCAAGTGAACACTCAAATCAATGAAAATCATTGTAGGAAGGTTTCTAGTTGCTAATATCTATGACTTCTGGGAGTCCTCAGTGTAGACGCAAATCAAGAACATAATCTGAGGGAAATCCACGTATCATCAGACCGGGGGGATTTTAGGTTTCATACAACAAATGACACTAACGCTGCTATTAGCCTGGAATAGCATATATGAATATTGAACTAGCAACAAGGATTTCAGGACTAAAAGAAGCTGATATGGAAAAAGGCAACACCCTTTCCTTTTAGGGATAATTGTCAAAATGTATATTCCTCAAAGACTTTGTGATAGATCCACTCATATTTTTATAGATATTCTTCACCATTAAAAGTCAAACTGCCACCTCATTATTCTAAGAACATTAATTTACAAGAAACACAAAAATTCATAGATCTTGCTATACTTGTAGCATTGTTGGCCATTGCTCATCACCATCTGTAATGCCTTAAGCTCAAGGCAGCAGTTAACCCAAACTAGCACACCACAATGCCATGTTAGCATCCCATTACTAATTGACGTATGAGGAACTCTTTATTCAAAACCTGTCAATGTGGGAAATGGGGAAATATAAAGTTATTTCAAATTTCCGAAGTACGAGAATACAAAGTTTTCTTGCCTGATATGTGTTCTTACTCTAAGCTTTCATCTGTAAACTGTCTATAGATGTTACATACCAGCTATTGATACGCAAAATGTCACTTGAAACTTTTTCCTTAAATAACTTGGTTATACAGTATGTAACATATATTGGAACTGTGTTTTATCGCTCATTGAGGTTTGGTGTAAAAGACTTGTTCATCGTCGATGAAAAATGATATATTGTAGAAGATATATCGCCATATTAATACTTATGATTGTAAGTTCACATTGACGACTCAGTATTCCTACTTATAGCTACAACTACAAAAAGTTTAATTCTGGTTATTATTTGTTCTGCAGGCAATGCAGCATGCACCTGTCACAGATAGTGATAAAATAGAGTCTTATGTATCATCATCCATCAAAAGTGCATTTATAAGGGTAAGTGGTATCATGAATGGGACGCTTTTCTGATTCATCCTTCCTCTTTCAGTTTGCGATATCTTCTTTTCACATGTCCTCATAAAGATAATGTTGTAATTTGAAACATGTACCTTGCATGACTGTGTATGTGGTCTGGTATCTTAAGTTGATTAATGATTTTCCTCTTTTACTTTATGCTACTACTATTTATCTCAATGGAACATTCAACTGCTATGAAGTTATTAACTGAGCTATGTTCCTAGATGTTTTGTCGTCAAAACGCATGGTCATTTCAAATTTGAGTATAAGGTTCAATCTGGGTCAAGTCATTCTGGCTTAAGCTGAACTTAATCACGTGGGCCAAAGATAGATTATGCCATGTCCATCTGTTACCAAGATAGTGGAATTAGTCTAGATGTATTCATTTTGTATAGAGAACAAATATAATATAGCACTGCTTCTTAGTTTCTTCTTCTCTTTTTTGCAGACTCTGCAGGATGTTGAGACAATGTCTAATGCAACAGATGAACACCCATTGGCATTATTAGGAGAAGAGACCAAGAAACTTTTAAAGAAGGATGCAACCATATTCATGCCAGTATTATCTCAGTGGCATCCACAAGCGGTTGTTGTTTCAGCATCTCTCCTTCACAAGCTGTATGGAAGCAAGTTGGTAAGCTCATCAACTGGTTGGTGGATGGTCTCTTCCAAGTTGATCATTGCTTCTAAACTGCATAATATGGAAATATAAAACTTTGTATATCTGTTAAATATGCAGAAGCCCTTCCTTAATAGTGTTGAGCAACTTACAGAGGATGTAGTTTTAGTATTTCCGGCTGCCGATAGTCTTGAGCAGTACGCTATGGATCTTATCATATCTTCCTGTGGAGAGGGAGAAGCAGAGCTCTCCATGAAAAAACTCTCTCAATACAAGGTATGGAGTTTTACCTACTAGGCTGTCTGTATTATATACTTTGTATTTGACCGCTAGGTTTCCTGCGTTAAAGATGATCCTTGTTATAGAAGTAATTGAAGCTCAATGCTTAGTGTTTTACTTTGTTTCTGATTAGTAGTTTGTTTGATGACACAATCTCATAACAAAAATAATCAGCAAAGCAAGCAGAGTTGTTATAGGGGTAAAATAGTAAATAATTTAAATAACAAATTAAGTATAATTCCTTGGGAAGTTTAATTTCTAGTACAATCAGATGTTCGCTTACCCCTATAACAACTCTGCTTGCTTTGTCCATGACTCACCACTAGTCAAACTTTCAGTTCCAGGGACTCGGTTTTCTTTCTAGAAATTCTATTTCCACGTCTGGTGTCTACTGCTATATTAAAAAACAAGTACTTTTTTATGATATTTCACTGAGATGAATATGAATGTGCTGTGAAGAACTTGGTGTTATCTTGTCTTCAAGATATGAAGGGTGCTGTGTAATGTTAATGATAGATACCACATGGTATTGTCCAATAGGTGAAAACTCCCTTTAAAGTGGAAGCCTTGAAAGGAACAACTCTGTAGTATAAAGGAGAAAGGTCAGTTAATGATGAGAGACAATAGTGGTGTGCATAGTGGCCCAACATGGCATGACTAGAAACCTTCAAAAATTAGTTCCATATATGTAACTCCTCAAGATGTAGCTTAAATCCAGCATGCCCAATGTGCTGCATGTATTTATTGTGAGCCATGTGAAGGGGATGCACCCCATCGTAATCAACTCTTGTGGGAGGCTCATAGGTAGCACCACCTTGCCATATGCAATATGTTAAATGACAATTTAACTGCTGAACCAATCATAGAACCCCAGTCAACTCACATCTTCTCATGGATTCATACTAATTCCCCAAAGAAGACATAATATAAAGTAGCTCTGCTTTGTGGACATCCCGTACAATTAACATGGAAAAGAGATGCAGAGTTGATAAAACTTGATACAGATATTTACCCTTAAATAGAGTAGTGGACAGGTTATGAATCTGATAACCATTTGTAAGAATCGCATCCTGCCAACATTTGCTGCAATAGTACAGTTAATCTTTACTCTATGTGTCAACTCCAGGAAGGCTTGGTCGTTGGGTCACCTTAGACGTTTCACAAAGTTGTATACGTACATGATGATTCTTGTAATATCCCATTACTATTCATATGTTTGTTTAAACTACATATTAAGGTGAACACTCAGATCTTCAATAGTTTTGGAAGTTCTGGGGACTAAAGGTTACAATGGTAGGAAAGGAAGTGACTAATAAATTGACTTCTTCATTATCTACTAATGGATACAAGGAATCTAGGTATATATGGAACTTTGGAAGGGTTCAAGTAAGATTTCAGCCATTATATCCAACAGGAGTGTAGGAGCCATGGACCATTTTAGCAGGGGAATGTGGTTGGAAATATGGATAGAAAAGTTCTTTTGCAAGTCATGTTATCTAAATCAGTTAGTCAATGACGCAGGAGGTAGCTAGTGGAAAAAAGATATAGGATTACCTAGTGTATCCATGGGAATCTCCTCAATCAGGAATGCTTTGTTCCTTATGAATACGACAACCGTTCTGGTAGATCTCTTCCTTGATGAGACACGTGAATGCTGAAAGCTATGAGAAGCCATCAATCCGTAAGATTGTCTCCACAAGTGTACAACTAATGACAAAAGTGACAAATAACTCTACACATACTTACATAAGGATTATCGCTCCCAGTTTTTATGACATACACGATGCTCATTGAATGATAGAATAATCTTCACTTTGGTAGCCAAATTCTATGCCAAAGAACCACTTGTTAACTCTTGTATAACCTCTTCTAGGGCGCCCCCTCTGCCACATCCTCCCTCCACGCCTTTACTATAGGATTAAAGTGCAGAGGACTCCTCTGATTGGGTGACATGCTGTAGTAAATTCTCAGGGGAAGAATCTATTACGTGTCTTACCATGGTTTGCTTTTGTTCAGTGTCACACCCTCATCATCCTGCTAGTTTTGGAATTAGTATTAGGCCTACTCATCCTCCAGTAAAAAATGCTTTGTGATGCTTACCTGATACCAGTGTGTGTGGATAGATGTGCTTGTCTTTCTATTTCCTCTCTTTTCTTTTGCAAGCATAGTTTTGTTTTTGTTTCTTGCTAATGCTAAGAGACTTCTCCAAATATATATATATATATATATATATAGAGGAAAGTTCAAATGAAAACTCATTTTTCATTGTGAACGTGAGTGAATGAAGGCGCCTAAGCTTTATTCACTCTGAATAATGCATGATATTTAGAGTGAATATTGCCACGTGGCACAATTTTAGTGGTCCTCACGTTCACAACCAAAATTGAATTCACATTTGAACCTAACCCTATATATATATACACACACACACACACACACATATGGGAGGGCTCAAACGAGAAAGGTTGAGAAGGTGAGAATGAATGATTCATATGTAAAGTATTTTTTTCTTTCAGATATGCATCTTCAAAGAATTATTGGTATGTAAGCAAACACGTATGCATCTTCAAATGGATTTACTAATATTTCACATATGAGTCATTCCTTTTCACTTTCTCAACATTGTTGCCTTTCCCATCTGAACCTCCCTGTGTATATATAGACAGTCTAATCATATATAATTTTGACAAACATATATATATANCGTCTCAATGGTGTGCTTATATCATTACTTTGTATTTTGAAGATTCTTCTTGTTCCATTTTATCTATTCTTTTTCTTATACCAGATCGAAACAATATCCGGGACACTGGTGTTGCGTTGGGTCAATTCACAACTTAGCAGAATAATGGGTTGGGTTGAGCGAGCCATTCAACAGGAGGTAATTAACTATATGAGTTTTCTTGCTACTAATGATTTTCTGGCTCTAGAATGGCTTTTTCTTTCAGTATATGTTGCTTTGAGCATCCCAATTATGCATTCACTAATATTTCCACAAAAACTACCTGCAGTCAGAATCTCAAGTTATCTTTGAAATTTTAGCATGTTAATATGCTGGTGGCTTTGCTCGGTCCATCATTTGTCATCCCAATCATAGTTATGTTATTTTTTTCCATTGTATTGTCAATTGTTTTAGGATTTCTACCATGTAGCCCCTATTGGTGGCACTTGGTCAAATGTTATGTGTCTTATTTTATTTACTTTTGATCTCTTTCTAAGCCATGCTACAAAAAGGGTTCAGAAAACATAACTGCATTAGTGATGATAATGTGACATATACATAGATGCGACGGTAAAACAAGATGTGGAGTTATACTATAGACGTAACTAGACTCAATCTAGGTCTAGGCATGCTGCTATCACCGTTTATAACTCACCACCTTCACTTCTGCAATTATTAATTGCTGAGACCTCTAGTGAGTCATCTTGGCCACATGTATAGTAAACAGATTGAGCTGAATCCTTTTGTTTGCCTTACCAACTAGTCTCTTATACATTTTTGGGTTGTTAAGCACCTCATCGTCATCCAAAAAAGTGAGACTACTAGGTACACAGCATCTCACCCTTAACCAACACTGCCTTATCATCTCCTATTTATGGAACTGTTGCATTATCTTTGAATAATGAACTTTAGCAGCTCTGATATTGTATGAATTATCTGCCATTATTACAGTATCATCATATAAAAAGTTAGAACTATCCCTTCTGTCACTGAAAAGCATGCAATCGTCAGAAGCTCTCCTTTACCATGTTGTCTGGAGGAGAAAGATGCCACCCAAATCAGGTTATAAGCGATTGTAATTTTCTTAACTCAAAATTGAAGTGGAAAAGGAAAGATGCAGTTTGATCTCTAAGGATCTGAAGTATTAAAACAAGATTTCTGTCTATCTGGCAGAATGAAACAGCATCCAAATATGTCCAATGAATGGGAAGTAAACATGGAAGTTGTTCCCGTTTTTCTTTTTTGTTAAAATGTTATATGTGAAGCAGGTCTATTCTTCATATGCTAAAATCATACAAAATTCCCTATGGTCAGCTGGCTGATGATATTTTTTAACATTTCAGCGATGGGAACCTGTTTCAATGCAGCAACGACACGGGAGTTCGATTGTTGAAGTTTATCGCATTGTGGAAGAGGTTTGCAGTAAATTAATAATTTGTAATTTACTTAATTTTTCATGATGGATGAAATTCTCCCGGAAGTAATTTGGTTCAGTCTGATCAGTAGATTAGACTTGCAATATTATATTAGCGGCAATTGCTGATGGCATTTGATTCTTTTCTCTTCTATTTTGCTAATTGGCCTATCTAGTTTGAGCATCTGTTACCATTTCCATTCACTATAAATAACCGAGTTTCAATTTCATATTTTTTCAGACTATTGATCAATTTTTTGCTCTAAAGATTCCTATGAGGTCTGGAGAAATGAATAGCCTGTTCCGAGGCATTGATAATGCATTTCAAGTATATGCAAAACATGTTGTTGACAACTTGGGTACGTATATTCTCTTAACCCCATATGATGATTGGTCCACAGTTAGTTGAGTTTCATGGTTAGCAACTCGTTGTTCAAAAATGAATAAATGGGGGCACCCATTGGAAGCGTAACTTCATATACAAATGTATCACATGGCCTGTTTATGGGTGAGTAACTGATTAGTGGTGCACAAGGGAACATAATAATACAATAAAAGGGATCCAACTTTACCAGAAGGTACATGGAAATTATTAAGAAGTTTGTATTTTTATTAAATGTTCCACAAAATATGGATAAATGCACGTTTGACACTGCAATATTAAATTTTATTTGGTTTATATCAGCTCATCGTAGTTTTCATCATCAATTCTTTTTGATGTAAAACATCAAGCTGATCATATTTAATGAATTACCCCCACAGGTTCTCATGATTTTCTTATTTGTAAGATTTTGTTTTTGAATAGAAATGCAGTTTACTTATTGTCATTAGATGTTTGTATTGACGCTTGAGAGAAACCATAGTAGATACACTTTAAAAAAGTCATTCTTGGAGCAGGTAGTCATCTGAGCCTCCTTAAATTCTATATCCTATACATGGGCCCTATTGTTCCATTATTCTTTTTCCTAATTTTCTGAGATAACAGTATACAATCTGCTTGCTATTTTCTTGGTTCTATATATTGAGTTCCTTCCGCCCAATAGTAGGATGGGAAGATTGATTTGTCCTTTGATCATAACTACTTTATGAGTGACGAGTTCCTACCCACATATACCCTGATAATGACAATGTTCTCTTGAGATGCAAGTGCAACTTACACAGACATCAGAGAAAAGAATGGATACTCTTTTTTCGCACATTTAAGTACTTTCATAGCCTAGTTGGCTACTTTTAAATCCGGGAACAATTGTGTTCTTCCCACCATTTCCATTTCTATAGTTTTCAGGGTTTATAATTACTTTGAATGATCATGCAGCTAACAAGGAAGACATTATTCCCCCTGTGCCAATTCTGACAAGATACAGGAGAGAAAGTGGAATCAAAGCTTTTGTCAAGAAAGAGTCGACTGATCCAAGGCTGCCTGATATGAGAAAGTCAAGAGACATCAACGTTTTGACGACACCAACACTATGTGTGCAGTTGAACACCCTTTATGTGAGTTGAAACTCCAACTTTGTTTCCATCCTCATCTCAGTAATGCTATTATTTATGCTTTCCGTCTCCATCATACTGCATTATAATGTTTATTTTTCTAGCATGATAAAATATTAGATTATGAGAATGGAACTACCAATTGTGAGTTTAGACGTCATTGCTATTGTTCTTTTCATTTTCAGAGAAGTCACTTGTAAACAATGAACATTTGTTTCCACCAGATTTTTTCCAATATTAGTGCTTGTATATCTGTTGCTCTATAGGAGCATTGTTTGTCTTTATGGCAGCATGTGTTATCATCATCGACAAATTTTCTTGTTCATCTTCTGAAGACAAGTAATTTCAATTGAGCTGATGTTTTTTTTATATTGAATTGTCTGAACATTAATCGAATAAAAGGGCAAAAAAGATCTGAGCA
>LUCG01126462.1:0-11638 GCA_001633085.1 Carthamus tinctorius
TCCTCACGTTCACAACCAAAAAGTGGTTTACATTTGAACTTTCCTATATATATATATATATATCTATATATATGTTCAAATGTGAACTCAATTTTGGTTGTGAAGTTGAGGACGAATCTTAGCCACACATCTTTGGGTACGGTGGAGGCAATCAATGAGGATTGATGCAATTCATGGGAGTGTGGAGATTATTAAAGGAGGGGAGCCGGTCAAAACCGCCTTTATTGACCATTGTGAACATGAGACGAAACTCTCATCTAGTCAATAAAGACGGCTTTTACCGCGGTCTCCCCCTTTAATAATCTCCACCCTCCCATGAATCGCGTCAATCTTCTGTGATCNCGAAGATTTGTGACTGAGATTTGTCCTCACGTTCACAATGAAAAAGTTGTTCACATTTGAACCTGGCCCTATAAATATATATGTGTGTGTGTTTTACTATTGGCAAAGTGTTTGCTATGAATTAAAGGAGAATCGGAATCAATTGCCTTTTTTGGTTGATTAGTTTGTGTGTTTGACCGTCTTGATGTGTAGATTCAGAATCGGATTGTGCACTAACTACTACCAAAGTAATAATGTGGTCCGTCTCTAATTTCTCTATTGATAGGGGAATTGCATAATTGAGGGAGGTCAAAACAAATTTTGTTGCATCTTTTTTCATCTAAACAAACAAATTACCCGCCAAAATGACATTAATAAGAAACTGGTAGTAAAGAGTCAAGTCATTCAATAAACATTAAAATGATGTGTTTTTCTTCTTGTTCTGAAAGCAGGAGTTACTTTCTCTTTCCTGTTTTGCATTTTCAGTTTTTATTTTTTTCACAACAATTTAATGTGAGAAGTACTACAAGTACAATAACTTGACATGCTAATTACTCTGTTGATTTAAAAGGTCAGGAGGACTCACATGAATTCTTTATGCCATAAGGGTATCCTAGGCTAAGCCTAGACTAATCCCGACAATTTATAACCGTAAGACATCAGCCACTCATAACTTAGTGGTCACAATTGTTGCATACGCCTGGATTCGAGCCCTGCACAGATGGGATATTCCACCACGTCCCCCCGGGGCTCAACCAGTACGCCACAACCCTTGTGGTTCCATGATGGTCTTAAGGAGCTTAATGTGGCACACAACTTATTCTATCAGCTCTACATGACTGTTTGGTAGTGGTTTAATGATATAGAAAGTGACTTATCCGGTAAGCTTCTAGCGGGAGAGTTATGCATAAAGCCAAAAAAAAAATTCTTCCCAAAATCAGCCCCTCTCAATTAAAAAAACACGTTCATTCCGTCTATGAAAAACCCTCTCAAATGGAAATCTTCTCAATAATTACAGACATATTATTCCACACAAGCAACTTTATCCTATTACGCACTTGATGGAAAACCAACCAAACAGCCCCTTGAGATAATTATATATAACTTCCTATTCTATTAGTGATGTTAAAAACCAAACCAATGAACTCAGGTCCCAGGGTAGGATTTAGTAGTGGTATTAAACTTGTAAAGTATTCATATAAAGTTTGAATTTGAAGAAAGAAAGTCTCCTGAATATTGAGTATAGCCATCAAAACTGTAGGACCCTAGGTTTGACCTTTTCTAGGAAAAACTTCAGAAGCAGGGAATACCGGTTTACCTCAAAAGTCCCTTGGGAGGGGGATGGCGATGGTATAAAGCATTGTTACTATTTTTTGAATTGGCCAAGAATGCCCAGTCATGTCTCTTTTGAGATTCAGAGTCGGGAGTTTCGTGTCATAGGTACAATGACCATTTGGTACAAACATCCAACGTCTTTGGAGTTCTTGCATTAATTAGCTTACTGGTGTTCATTGTATGAGTTACAAGTTTTATATGCCTGCAGTCCTGTTATTCAATTTGATTAAGCTTTTTCGGAGCTTTAGTCAGCCTAAAAATCTTTTCTAGTGATCAAAGTGGCCCCATTTTTAAGAAATGAGATTAGGATGTAAGGGATAATCTCGAGGATACTCTTCTCTGGCATGCTCAATAGGCCCTTCTGGTGCCCTTTCTTAAGCGTGGATGGTGTTCTTAGTTATTCATGCATAGTGTTTAAGCTAATGGGCATTTTGTTTGCATTTCTTTCATATAACCGTCAGATGGCAATTAATGTTGGTGATTCAATCCTGATTCTTTGACAGTCCTGTGCAATCCGGCAATTAGCCAACTGCCATGGGAGGTCCAAAAACTGTTTGTGTTTGGTGGTCAAATAGCCATGTTCAATAATCTAGTGTCTAATGCTGACAGTGTATCGTCATTTAAAATACTAGGAGATGATTGTGATGGTCCGTTTGAAGTTTTGACTAATGATCAATGTGTTCTGATTAAATAGGTGTAAATCATATTTGTTGGTGTGCTCATAAATGCAGGAGTTTTCCCTTTTTTTTTGCATGTTTCATTTCTCTTTAGCTTTATGATTGTTCCTTATTGAAGTGGTAAAATAAAACCATGATATAAACAATCTTATACATTGATAAAAAGATAACAACTTTTCCAACAAAATGCTCGCTTGTAGATTGACGACAAGGAAGTTCGAAAGTATTCACCTCTCCTTGAGGGTCCATTGCTGTCAGAAAACAATGTATTGACTGAATTGAAGACAATTCCTGACATTTGGAGGTCTTCAGCTGAAAGGTTTGGTGATCGGATCGCATTGGTGGATCCACATCACGACCCTCCTACAAATATGACTTACAAGCAGGTCTTCTTCTCTTTTACCCTTCATTTTCCATCTCTAATATTCTTCTCTCCACTATTTACTGCTCACCAGGTTGATTTGTTTAATTGTTTTCTCACTTTTTTGTCTTAACAAACAACTTTTTCCCTTTTCTTTTATTTTTCCTACAGAACATTTTTTTGAACTTTTGCTTGTGACTTTGAATTTGCAGGTAGAGCAGGAAATTTTGGATTTTTCTGAAGGTTTAAGAGTTATTGGGATCAAGCCATGCGAAAAGCTGGCACTCTTTGCTGACAATTCCTGCCGGTGGCTTGTTGCTGATCAAGGTAGATTGCGTACATCTTTTAGTAAACTTAATGCCTGAAGCCATGTTTCACTTGTTTTTCTCACACCGAATTTGCTTTTTGATTATAATCAATCCACATTTAATGCATTGTCATTTCTTCTTATTCCTTGCATCAAAAAACAGGTTGATGTAAGAAATCAGATATATATATATATATATATAGAAAACGCTAACAATTTTGGCTGCAGGAATTATGGCCACAGGAGCAATAAATGTTGTGAGGGGATCCAGGTCATCTGTAGAAGAGCTTTTACACATCTATAATCATTCTGAAAGGTTAGCAGAGGCATTCCATTTCAGATGTTCATTCTGTTTGTTTCAGCAATTGTATAATCATCTTTGTTCTGAAGGAAGTGTCCCATTTGACAATTTGAGAATCAAATGGACTAATTTCAACTTCATAACGTATTTTAATCTGTTTAATTGTAAGCGATAAACTGATATCAAGTCTAAACTTTGTTAGAAGTACTATACATAGAGAAAGGAAATGAATGGTTCTTAGCTTGCAAAGATCATGTCAATATTGAATTGGATGTTTTAAGTTTGTCCCGCGGACAGTTAGACAGGAATGCTTAAATGTGTTACATAAAGCATTACGACCTCTTTGCAGTAATTTTATCGTATAAAATGTTCTACAAGTCTTTCTTCCCCTTGTCAGTATTTAGCTATGATGCCTATCTGCTTTTTTTTACACTTCAGAGAATAATATTGTGTTATTTCCATAACAGTGTTGCACTTGCTGTGGACAACCCTGAATTATATCACCGGATTGCAGAGGCCTTTAACTCTAAGGCATCTGTTAGATTTGTGATCTTACTTTGGGGGGAAAAATCATCCTTAGTTAGCAATACGATGGAGGGAATTCCTGCTTATAGCTACAAAGAGATCATAGATATGGGTCATGAACATCGCAAGGTTTTGGTTGATTCACATGATGCCCGTAAGTCAATTTACAATAGCTGCTAGCATTTAATTCTCCTTGGCTAGAGTGTAACCGTTTACATTCATGTTCCCAAGCTCTAGAGTCTGTTGCTTTTGACATATTCTTTAGAGCAGGAGGGCACTTTTCAATGGAATTTACAAAGATCTAGATGACTATACCTCTAACCTATATAAGTACAAGGATAGTGCCTGCTATACCCTTTTAGAGCACAGAAAAATGAGAAAATATGGAAATGTGTGTGCAAGAGAAGACATATCTATTTGATTCTTTATGCATATGTAATTCACTTCCATGTACATTGTTGGTTTTACAAAAGCTGGTGCGCATCTTGACCGACTTTGTGGTCTTTAGGTGAAAAGTATGTTTATGAGCCCATCAAGTCTGATGAGGTTGCTGCTCTTATATACACAAGTGGAACCACTGGCAACCCAAGAGGAGTAATGCTTACACATAGTAATCTTTTGCACCAGGTACAAATGTGTGCTTTTTGCTCCTTTCATTTTGATCGGTACGCTTTATAAAGAACCCATTGGGCTTGCATCTCAAAATCAATTGGCAACAAGATAATTCATCTTTCAATTATCAGTTCTCATGTTGATCTTAAGATATTTTTCTTCCACACTTTTCTAGGTCCATAATTTGTTTGACATTGTCCCTGCTGGGCCTGGGGATAGATTTCTAAGCATGCTTCCACCTTGGCATGCATACGAGCGTGCTTGCGAGTATTTTATACTTTCTCTGGGGATCGAGCAAGTATACACAACAGTGAAAAACTTGAAGGTATTTTCTGAATCCAGTTGGAATTCATTAGATACAGATGATGGATAATATATCAATACCGTGCTCTTTCCTGTGCTCTTGAAAATGTGAAAGGAGTATATTTTTAATCAGTAAATCTTTTTTCACCATTTCTGATTACATAGCCACTCTGTTCACCTACCTTCTGATATGGGGTTATTTTCTTTGTAGGATGACTTGCGGCACTATCAGCCACAGTACATGATTTCTGTCCCTCTAGTATTTCAAACACTATACAGGTACCTTTTCTCTATAACTTCTGAATGATCCAATAAAAGTCATTAACTGCATTTTGGTAAATGAATTATATTTTAGAACGAATACTTAACGTAAATTTGCTTTACGAAGTTGAATGAGGTATCGGTAGTGTCATTTTTTTATCTCTAATTTCTTTCTGCAATCTAAATGTTGCTTAAGCTCTCAGTAGATAGGAAAAACAAAACGAGAAAGGAGGTTTTCTCACCTTGGGGTGCTATGTGATTCGACAAATTGAAAGAAAATATTTGAACTTACAGTTTCTCCATTATCCTCAACTTAAAATACCTTTTCTCATAAACAGGCAGTTGATGATCTTGTATTTGCTCTTAGCTTTTTGAAAGCATCTGAAATCGGTTCGAGTAATTTCGACATATATCTCATGTTGTCTTTCCAAATGCCGAACATTATTCTCTGTGCCTAGTTGATTTGACTTCACTGCTAGTTTCTGCTATTTCTTTCGTGTTCAAATGATTGATATGTTTTTCCTACTCTGCAGTGGGATCCAGAAACAGATATCCACCAGTTCCACTATCCGTAAGCTGGTTGCAGTTTCATTTCTAAGAATCAGTATGGCATACATGGAATTCAAAAAGATACACGAGGTTCAACATCCAGCTTCTTATCAACTTTTGACATTTGTCTTTTTTATAATGAGAAATGATGGTCACTTTGAAGGCTATTAAAGTAAATGGTGTTAACGTACTAGAATTTCTGATGTAGAAGCTTGTTTCTGAACTCCTGATACCATGGACTTTAACCAATAAAATTCAGACATTTGTTTAACTAGTAGTTGGCTATATGCCATATCCAGTGTTTGTTTATTTAATTTCTAGAGAATTTATCATCAGTTATTTGATAATATAATGTTCTAACTTGTCTTCATATTTGCCTAGTAGGGTAAATATTTATCAAGAGATGGGAAGCAACCTTCTTACGTTGCTGCAACGTTGGACTGGCTATATGCACGGATAATTGCTGCAATTTTGTTTCCGTTGCATTTATTGGCAAAGAAGGTTGTTTACAGTAAAATTCACTCGTCTATCGGGATTTCAAAGGTTCGATATACTACTCTTCTTATGGTCGTTCTGTTACATCTAGTGGTCTAGCTTCCTATTTCTAGAGTTTGAGTGAAAACTTTATCTTTATATGATGGTAAGTAGCATAGAGGGAGGTTCAGGGGGAAACCTCAAAAAAGGGAAAACTGATGAACACCCTGGTAGCCCCTTCCTCTGGACGGTATGCACTTGTGCATACAAGTAAATGAAGTTGTTTTTTGGTTTTTATGCATGTGTGCATGTTACAAATTACTTCTATGCACAAATGCATATGGTCCGGATGAAGGGCTACCGGGGTGCTCCTCAGTTTTCCAGTTTTTTTAAGTTTTCCCTTGAACCTGACCCAAGTGACATACAAAGCACTATAGAATTCATTGGTGTAATTTTCTCATCAACAATCATACTTGCTAAGTGGGATTTTAAGATTGTAAAGAGTGATTGAAGAAGCATCAAACAAATTTCTAATCAAGATTATTCGTTACGTTCTAACAGGCTGGCATAAGTGGAGGTGGTAGCTTGCCTTTGCATGTTGACAGATTCTTTGAGGTTTGGAGCTTTTGTATTTTTGATATATTACCAGGTTGAAGCATATATAAGTGTTCATGTTGATGTCTTTTCACAGGCTATTGGCACGAAAATCCAAGTTGGATACGGATTAACAGAGTCATCTCCTGTTGTAGCTGCTCGACGACCAGATTGCAATGTAATATATGAATTCAGATGTGACAATTTTTTCGATTATATTTACTTGTGTAGACTGGGAGTATATGACAACATTATAGATGTGACATTTGAAGGTTCTTGGCTCAGTTGGGCATCCAATTCGGCATACAGAAATAAAAGTTGTACATGATGAAACAGGTGAAGACCTTCCCCCTGGTTCAAAGGGAATTGTCAAAGCCAGGGGACCACAGGTCATGCAGGGTTATTATAAGGTACCTCACCTAAAATGCCGATTTCTTATGAAAACACACACACACAAAAACATTTAGAATTGTTGGTTGATCGTGTGAGATTCTTTTTTACTTCAAGAAATTTGGAATGTATATGAAAATCTTGCTAATGATGGTTGTCTTTTAGGATTGTTGAGATTAGTCATGGAGATATTTTTTATTTGCTTGTTTGATATAGAATCCCGTTGCGACAACACAAGCCTTAGATGAGGATGGTTGGTTAAACACCGGGGATATTGGCTGGATTTCTCCTTCCCATTCTATTGGACGCAGTCGTCATTCTGGAGGCATTATTGTTCTTGAAGGACGTGCTAAGGATACTATTGTCCTTTCAACAGGTTTAAGCATGATCTAGTCAATATTTTCTTTGATTTCTTCGTTTTTTTTTCTTGTTTTGCAAGCTCTTGATTTGTTTTACGTTTCTTACTTGAACAACGATTTTAATGGGTACTAGGGGAAAACGTTGAACCAGAACAGCTAGAAGAAGCTGCCATGAGAAGTAGTTTGATTCAACAAATCGTTGTCATTGGGCAGGTAAGACTTCAAATACAAAATCTTCATCTCCATCCGTCTTCATATCCTTTCTGATAGAGTCCCATATCAGTTAGATTTGGACTATTTATCCTCGATACATGTTGGAACCTCTAGTCTCCTCAAAGGTTCTTTTGGAGAGTAATCTAATGGGGTTCCATATATTTCTAAACATTGTACACGGATTCATCAACCGGTACAACAAAATTGAGCTTATAGGACGTCTAATATAAATAAGCATTTCTAAGTAGTGTTTTATAGGACCAAACAAAAAAAAGTCATGTCTAAAAGTGTTACAATAAGTTTATAGGACGTTTTTGAGCATCGTAACAAGTTTTCTAGGACATCTTTAAAATAAAGTGTTGTGTTAGCTAGTTTTATATGACGCTTCTGAGAAGTGTCATATAAACCCATCTTTTTAGAGGAAACTTGTGTTTATAGGACACTTTTTCAAATACTGTCTTATGTAGTTAATAGGATGCTTTATTTGAAAAATGTTCTAAAAAACTTGTTACGACGTCCAAAAGCATCATATAAACTTTTTGTAACACTTTTAGATATTGACGCTTTTTTCTGTTTGGTCCTATAAAACAGTCTATTAGGACGCTTATTTATTTTAGGTGTCCTATTTAAACTCAATTTTGTTATAGTGAACATCAACACAACGGGTAATAATACTTATTTTCCTTTGTCACACCACAAATGCCAACCAGGATCAACGTCGCCTTGGAGCTATCATTGTTCCAAACAAAGAAGAAATTCAACTGGCATCGAGAAGTTCAGATTCTGGTGTTGCTGAACTTACCAAGGAGCAAATGGCTGGCTTGTTATCTAAAGAGCTTCGGAAATGGTAACGAAAACTTCATCTGAAGATAATTTAATAGCTATAGCTACTGCTGCAACTTGACATTTGATTGGTTTGATATTTCCATAGTCATACTGCTTTGTCTTACTGTATTCAAAAGTTTACAAGTCCTTAAACCTATTACCAAATTTCTGAGGACTCCTTGAGTCAATATTTCCGACCTTTTTCGGGTCTTGACTAATTTTTGCTGATGTTTTCTCTTCTCTGCTTAATGAGGCCTACACTTGCATCTCATTCCCCACGACCTCCTGACAAGTGTAAGAATGTCACTTCCATACATAAGAATGTCTAGAAACCTACCTATTAGGAGGTCATTTAGCTAAATAACCCTCTAAACGACCATTAGTGGTTGCATTTGTTGCGAGTCTATAACTGGATTCATCTCTTTGCACAGGACTTCTGATTGCTCATTTCAGATCGGACCCATTCTTGTCATTGAAGAGCCTTTTACGGTAATATATGCATGCATTATACTCTCTCTCTCCCATTTAAAACATCTAGTGCTTAATTAGCCTGAATCTTACCCAATTCATCTCTAGGTAGCAACTAGTAATCCCTTGGTGTTTGTGGGTTCGAATCCATTTTCACGGCAACCCAACACAATAAGGTGTCGTTTGTTTTTTAAGAGGTCTGAAGTCTGATTTCACGTCTAAAAAATAAGAGGTGGATAGTGTACCTGTAAAATTTCAAAGGATAAGAGGTTTTCTAACCTTTTCTAAAAAATAAAACAAACAGTCTTAAGTCTGCAAACCTCTTAATTTTCAGACTTAAGAGAATATAAGAGGTATCTTTTTTAAAACAAACAACCCCTAAGGCTCTTTTCTACACAACACTCTTCTTGCATTTTGCAAATAAATTGTTTTTGTAACTCGTTACATGATCCTCCGGTTACAAATGACCATTTGGCACAACAATCATCATAAGTGGATTCGAACCCCCTTTCCCCTTGGCTAAACAACCTAACACATCACAACTCTTCATAAGACACATTTCTCTTATATTGTTGCAAAGGAACAGGCTTTAAGGCGCGTTTGGTACATAGGACAATATAAGATAGTACAAAAACTTTATGTGCTAAGTTTGGTACACATGACAATATAAGACAGAAACTGTTTTTTGGACGAAACTAAAAATGCATTTTTCTGATGGAGATGGGACAGAGTAACCTTATGAGTTATGAGTCATTGTAAAGCTCAACGGACATCTTTTAACAAACCGACCAACCTTTTGATTTGAAATTTCAGATCGATAGTGGTTTGATGACCGCGACAATGAAGATCCGGAGGAATAGAGTTGTGGAATTATATAAAGAGCAGATAGATGATCTATACAAGTGATCTTAACATGTTAAGTGGAATCCAAAGTGGATGACTAATATTATGTACTTTCACAAGTATCTTATTCTTCATTCTCATTGTATATCTAAGGTTAAATTAGTCTAGAAGGAGTTGTTCTATTTCTAAACTGATATAGCAACTATCTTTTATGATAAATTTGATTGTTGTATGTGTTAAAAGAATGATGGTATGTTATAATAAATCTTGTCAAACTTATTTTCTCTTTACACTGAAAAAAGGAACAAAATAAGATGGCCAACCAAAGGGGTTATAATCATAAATAACCACATTTGATAAAAAGTTGTGCTTTTTATCCGTATCAGAACTTTTTTAGTTCGTTCTGGAAAAACTGTCAAGTCAAACGCTGCAAGACACTTTTTCCTGCAACTTTGACTTGTTTGCAGTGCTGCAAGTTGCGGTTTTTGGCTTGCTGTTTGTGCATTGATGTTTGAGTTGCAGCTTTGGCTTGTTTTATGTGCATTGACGACGAATGTTCTTGCAGATTCAGCACTGTGTTCGATGGAACTTTGTGCTGAACGATAAAATTTAGAAACTTGAGCATGGTTCTGAGGGAAAGCTATCTCCGGCGATGGTTACCGGAAGTTGAACGGCGCCAACAAGTTGTTTTGGTTGAGGTGGAGATGAAAATGGTGTCTGTAGTTACAATCTAAGTTATACGTTTAAACCTAATTGCTTTTAAACAACAAAGAAAATGAGTCATCGGGACACGTGTAAGCCTAAAAAATAAAGAAAATAAAGATATAGATAATGAAAGGCAAGGAAGAAAATGAGTCATCTGGACACGTGTAAGCCTTAAAAATAAATAAAAATATAGACGTTAAAAGTTATTGTTCATTTTTGTTGCATGCTGCGGTTTCTCACCTTATATTTGTGATGTTATTTCGGAGATGGCTAAAAAAGATTACAAAAAAAGCAACACGTGGTTATTTATGATAATAAACCCAATCACGACTATTGGGACCGACTATTTTCCTATAAGAAACAAAAATTGTTTATATTTCTCAC
Source organism: Carthamus tinctorius (assembly GCA_001633085.1). NCBI lineage: Eukaryota > Viridiplantae > Streptophyta > Magnoliopsida > Asterales > Asteraceae > Carthamus > Carthamus tinctorius. The sequence goes on from LUCG01126462.1 coordinate 10,808, forward strand.
AATACCATTATTAGTTTGGTTTGTTCCTTGCCTTGCGGAAGCGGAAAGCGGAGTCCCGTGTTTAGGTATTTTTACAGGTTTTATGTCTAAATTTTTTAAAAACATAATAAATCTAAAATTAAAAACTAAAAGTTGGAAACTTTTGGCTATTAAAAATGATTCTTTTAAGAGATTGATATTATAGTTATTTACCTATTACAAACCTATTTATATATTGATTCTACTCAAAAAGTAATTAGTTGGTGTAAAAAACCCATTTTTTTTTGGTCAAACCAAACCGGTTTTTTTTTCCGACCCATCATTGAATCGAATAATATAATTATAAATCGGATTAACCGAACGATCCACCCAAACCCGAATAACTATACTTGATTAACCCGAACTTGAATGTAGTCGATTGAGTTATCAGGGTTTAGTTGTAAGCCGACCCGATAACCCGAAATCCAATTGACCTCACCCGAAGCTTAATAAGTTCGAGTTCCGAGTGAAGTTTATGTTTTTTTAAACTCGATAATCGATCGGGTTGACCCGATTAACACCCAATCGGTCGGGTGAAGGAGAGTCTGGTGGTTGGAAGGAATCTAAATTCCTTAGAGAGAGGGAAGGAAATTGAATTCTCTCAAATGAAGGAAAGTTTAGGTGCAACTGATTTCAATTCCATCCCGTAAATGATGAACCAAACACAGGAATCCTTGGAATTGAATTCCAATTCCTTCTAATTCCACTGAATTCCGATGAACCAAACGCCAGCTAAAGTTTCCTATAACCACCTTAGGGGGCGTTTGGTTCGCTGGAATCCGCCGGAATCTGGTGGAATTGGAATGGTCAATT
>LUCG01126508.1:0-12902 GCA_001633085.1 Carthamus tinctorius
ACTTATCTACTTCGTATTTTTTAGCACTTCTCATTTGAACCTAATACTATATATATATATATATACACACAACATATATCCGACATATATTTGCATATCTATATGTCGGATATATGTTGTATATTAATATTTTTCAATAGTATAATTTAAGTGAGAATTTTAAATAATTACTTCATCATTTTCATTGAATCATATCTTAAGAAATTATAATAATCAATAAACTATATGAAAATTTTAATTCATAAGATACATTTTAGCTATAACGTAGTATACCTAGCAAAATACATTTTTTAATTTGAAAATTATAATATTTATATTGGTTTGATTTGAAAAAAAAATAATTATTTCAATTTTCAAAATCAAATATAAAAAATTCAGGTCGACGGATTTAAAGATTAATAATCCATTTGTTTTATATGTTCTGAAAACGAAATTTCCAAAAAGTGCACCAACAATTGAAGAAATCCAAAATGAACCCGAAATTTTAAAAAAAGTTCAAATGTACCTCAAAGTTTAAAGAAATTCAAAATGAACCCCAAAGTTTGAAGAGATTATGAATTAACACAAAGGTTGAAGAAATTCGAAATAAACTCAAGGATTGAAGAAATTACAACATTAGCGTAGCCTTCGGATATTAGTCTGTATGATTCACTGTCAGAAAGAAAAAAGAGATTCTCAAAACCAAACTATTCTACAAACCAAGAGCAAATTACACTAGTGGTCCCTATGATTTGTCCAAAATTTGGATTTGATATCTAAAACGAACTATCTACACTGGTGTTACCTAACCTTTTAATTTTATAACATTCAGGTCCCTGAAAGTTAACACCATCAGGTAGCAACCACTATGGATACAGACCAATCTTTAGACAAACTATAGGACCAAAAACGTAATTTACTCTAAAACTAATTTTGCCTGATTCACACTTCTTTTATGTATTATATCCTAAATCAATTTGCACATTGTATTAAATGATTATATTTATTTAAACCAAAAGGACCACCAGCATGATTTAAATATGACAAATTAAAGTAATCTGAATAAGATATATTTGATGAAGGTTTTGTTGAACAATATATCAATCATCTAAATAATATTTTTGTAAATCAAGTAAATCTCATTCAACCTAAGATTTAAAATGTAAAATATACATAAATCTGATATCCAACATAACAGGTAAAAAATAAATTTTATATAAATAAAAAAATACTTTAGAAAGTTAGGATGATGGTAGGATCACCTTCATGTGGTGCCCTTCCTACTAACAAATATAAGGCACCAAATAAAATGACCAATCTTGTGAATAACTCCATTAGCAAAGTCCCACCTTTGTATGGCATTAACTTTATTTCACATGTGAATTTAGTAACAATATATAGAGTTAAAAATACAACATGGATTTATTAAAAATATTACATGTGGTAATACCTAAATGTGGATCTAAGGCCATATCATATCACATGTGATAATTAAGATATCATATTTGATGATATAAAATGTCACATATGAATATATATAAATAGAGATATCTGTTAAGTATATCAAAAGTTATAACTTTACATATGTGAATCTTTTATCACATTTGGTAATATATAAACGTGAATCTATTATCAGAGATGGTAATTAGTATATCATCGCATGTATGGGCAATTCGAATGGAAGCATGAATGATCTTATTGACTCAAGTTATTGCTTACATACGAGAAACATGAATCCTTTTTTGAATTCATATTTGTATCAAATAAAACCTTAACCTGTCGACTATTTCAACACAGCCCTAAAATTGAGTTTATAGAGTTATCATCTGTCGAATTAGAAACATATATCTCTATTAAAATCATGTTTGTATCAGATGCAACCATAACCTATCGATTGCATCCGCCAAACTTTGAAATCAACCTTGTTGAAGTCGTTGTGTTGGTGAAACTTATAGACTACCGAGAAAAGTGATTGACGCCTTTTGAATCGTCAGTGTTGTCGGTCAAACTCATGTATCGTCGATCTGTCACATCAACTTATGAAATACCACTGGTATGGACATGACTATTTCTATTTTTAGGAACTTATCGTTTTTATTAATTACAAAGTGGTCATTGTTTTGATTCAGGGCTTGATTATATGAGGTGTAAGGCTATGATTGCTTCCCATTTTTGTTTACAATTTGAAGGCCTTTTTCAGATAATCCTTTCTATATGAATGTACAAAAAAGTTAATAACTCACTAAATTAATAAGATTTAAATATGCTTAAATACATATATAAATTGAACACAAACTTTGTTTCTATTTGTTAAAAATCGACAATACTTATAATAAAAATACTAATATTTAAAAACTTGAATTTTGATTTTCTTGTTCTAATATTTATATGGTTAATACTATTATTATTTCTTTTCTTTTTAAATAAATAAATTCTGATTTTAGAAGGAGTGTAAGTACAATTAGAGTGTATTTGTTAACAACATAATGAAATTAATAAGACTTATAGCTCATTCTATCAGTTGTACATGTTTGTTTGGTAGTAGCTTAATGATATAGAAAGTGGCTTATTCAGTCACCTGGGGGAGCTTTATGCAGAAAGCTTAGTTTTTCCAAACCTGTGACTCCCAATTAAAAACCATGTTTCTTCTATCTATGAAGAAAACTCTCCCAACATAAACCTTTCCGCTCTATACAGACATATTAATCTACACAAAAAACTTTATCAGTACAGGACTTGATGGAAAACCAACCAAACAACCCCTTAACGACATGATTCATTACGTATAAGTAAATTGTTTCTGCAATAAAATAAAAATAGAGATTTAACTTTTACGTATTCAATGCATGATTAAACACCACCCTATAAAATAGAAGAACAAAGACCTAGTCTTTAATTTATCAAACTTAAGATTTAAGTCGACTGAAAGCAGACTAAAATCGGTTATTGAGTGTAGTTCTTGGTTTTTGTTTTCTAAAAGTAATTATTGTTGGTTCTTCATTTGGTATGTCACATTTGAAACTGTAATTTAAAAAAAAAAGTGAAATGAATATGTTCATTTATTTTTAATCAAACAAACTCAAATTTGTATTATGTTTATGATCTGGTTTGAGAAAGAGTTGGCTATGAAACAATCCAAAATAATTATTGTTTTGTTTTCTTGAATAACAGACAAGGACGGCTTAGGTATTGGCCAGAGGTACACATGGTCCGTTATATTGTCTCAATGCAACGGAGGGGGGAGGGGGAATTAATTAAGCGTACATCTGTTTTAAATTGTTGTATGTTTTTTTGTAGTTAACCAGAACTTGCAGGAAGCTATTGGTAATGTCGACTGCAAATCTGAATGATTTTGTTTAAAAAAATCTTTTTGGTAGCAACATAAAGAATCGATGTTGGTGTTGCAAAACAACCCTCTCCCTGTATTTTTTTCTATAAAAATTTTAGTTTTTACGGTTAATATTTATTTTATTTTGAGCATCTATTTAAAATTATATTTAGATATTCCAGGAATATATAAATTAAATAAATATAAGAAAAACATGAATTCATAATGTAAGTAAAAACCAACATGATCTATTAATTCATAACAATGCAATTTATTTTGTGATAGATGATTAAAGTTTTTATTAATTATGATCAACGTTTTATACTTACATACAGTTAAGATATTTATCGTATGGAATATCTATTAGAATGGAAAGACAATTAAAATTGATTTATACAAGTGACATGATTTATATTTTAAATTTCCTTTATATATATATATATATATCTACATAAATAAATAATACTATGTCTACATACATAAATAATACTTTGGAGTATCTCATAAACATTAAAAAAGTTATGTAACATCACTATATATACAAGATGTATGTAGCACATCAAGTAGACAATGACATAGGGCAAATTTGAATTGTGATGGGCAGTTGGGTATGTCCCTCTTATTTGAGACCACAAAACAAAATTAATTGCTTCAACTTTCCCTCCATTAAACAAACATGTATTTTTAGCTTAGTTTTCTTTACATTTGTTTTTGTTAATCTGTTTCAGCGATAGAGGTGCAGATGTACAATATGTGTGAGGTTGCAGCTTCAGGTCATGGATACCGCTCTTCCGACAATGAGATGTATGTGCTGATTTACCTTTCTCATGATGACTGTGAGATCAGTACAGGTGAATGCCTTAAAGAACAACGTCTACCTTTTTTTCCCTCTATATTTTCATTTTCCATTTCAAGATATCATGCTCTGATGATAGTTTATTCTACTATAATGTTTAAAAAATGGTTAAGAGTAAACTCTAATTTTCGTTCCAATAGTTTATTGGTTATAACTACTTATGTTTTTGGTCTTTAAAAATTGCTTTTCTAGTCACTTTGGTTTCCATTTCATTTTGTTTCTCGTCCCTATGACTATCGAAAGTTAGAAAAGTCCGTTAACTTAGAGGATAATATGGTCTTTTTAGCTAACTTTTCCATTTTTATTAAATATTTATATCATTGTACAAGTTATTAAAGCTTTAGTAATTCTTGCTAGAAGAAAAGGTGAGAAGAAACCAAAAGGAATTGGGGTGTGGTAGATTATGTTCTATTTTTTAACTTCTATAAAAGGCTTTAAAAATGTGTAATGAAGTTTTAATAGCTTTTACAATAATATAAATTTTTAATAAAAATGAAAAAGGCTTAATATACCATATTACTCCTAACTTAATAGACTTTTCTAATTTTGTCAGCCTTGAAGATGAGAAGCGAAATGAAATGAAAATCACAATGACCAAAAACAATATTATCAAGGACGAAAATAGTTATAAACAACAAACCACATAAACGAAAATTACAATGACTCAAATGGTTAAGTTACAAAAAAAAAAATGAATCAAAGTATAAGACAAGAACAAACCAAAAATACCAACTACGTGTCCGCTCATTAATAGGTTGGTATTGAGGGTGCAATATACACATACTTTACACCTCGAGTGTGAAATTTATACATGGAAAAAAATCTTAAGTTTTTAAAAAGAATTAGAAACTTTAATGGATTACTTGAGACATTTGCGGTAATTTCCAAACAATTTTGGAATATCGGTCATTTACGGGCGGCTCACTAATCCGCCTATGTTCCGTTCCAGCTTACGTTGGACCTAGAGCCTAACCACAGTTAGGGATGTAAACGAGCCGAGCTTTAAGCTAATCGAGCCAGGCTCGTTTAAAATTATAGAAGCTCGAGCTCGCCTTGTGCTTTGAGAACATCCATCTAAAAATCATAATAATCAAGGNAGCCTAAACAATCCCTGATTCCAAGGATGTGCTTTGAATATCGGTTTTTTATATACGTTAAATACATTATACTAATAAAATATAAAATAAATAATATTATATATGTGAAGCTCGTTTAAGCTCGCGAGCCTAAACGATCTCTGCTGTTGAGGCTCGAGCTCGGCTCGTTTAGTAAACGAGCTCTGTTTCANCCGAGCTCGGGTAGCTCACGAGTAGTTTGGCTCATTTACATCTCTAACCACACTGTTTGACTAGACTGGAGGGGGGAGGGCAGTCTATGACTGGACCAGTCCAAGGACTGTGTAATTCTCATGTCCTCAAAGTAACTCCCTTGGGATGGGAACCCAAGTAGACTGGAATCCCATCCTCTCCCCCCCCCNTTATCATCTTGGTAGTTTACTAAACAGTATAAGAATATAATATCAGCAGTTGTATAATTTGTCCCTCTCGCTATTCTTTTCCCTAAATAAACTTCGATAATTTTCAAGAAACTCAAACATGGTTATGTGAACTAACTCCATTAAACTATTTTATTTTATGTAAAAAAATTTATTGACTCTATGGTAACTTGTGGGTGAATATTTTCTCCTTATATGGACTTTGGATTGTGGTTTATCATAGAATAATATTTGGTAATGGATTTAAAAAAAGGTATTCTAAACGTTAATTTTGTATGATCGATCCATTTTGATTTTTTTAGTTGTAATGATACGTAAAGTAAGTATGTCATTAAAATTCAAATAAAGAATATGTGTTTCTATTACATCTCTCAACAACTCCTAAAACTTTAGTTTGAATTATCCACTATAATAACATTTAGTTGATGTGTTCTCTGGTTTTCATATATACAGGGTCGGTCCTGAGATTTTTGATGCCCATGACGAAAGGCCAAAAAAATGCCCTTTTATCATACATTATGTATGATCGATTTGACGATTTCCTTCAATCATTTGGATTTTCGCGATAGCCTTAAGCCGTTTTGTATGACCGATTAGGTGATTAATCGAAGTTGGACTCTGTATTGGGAAAAAAAGCAGGCCAAAAAATATAATTGTGTTTGGGTAGATAAACGGGCCAGTGAATAATGCGTAACGGTAAAAAATTGGTCCAAAAAGCCTAAAAATGAACCTACTGACGGGTATTTGGGNTGGGCCGTCGCCCTCTTGGCCTAGGCCCATATAGAGAGAAAGAGGGGAACATTAAAATGAAAACTTATTTTTCATTATGAACATGAGGACCACTAGTCTTCCAGTGCTGTGGCGGATTGGTTATCGCTCGGGGGGTTCATAACGCCCTAACCGAGTTCGAGCATTNGATTAGTCGGGCTTTGGCCCGGACACCCTTCCAAAAAAAACATGAGGACCACTAAAATTGCACCACATGGCTATATTCACTCTGAATAATGCATGATATCCAGAGTGAATATTGCCATGTGACGTGATTTTAGTGGTTCTCACGTTCACAACCAAAATTGAGTTCACATTTGAACCAAATCCTATATATATAATAGTAAGAGGTTCAAACGAGAACAATAACTTTTTAAGAAAACACAAAAAAAAAATTATATACAAATTCATATATGATTCACTACTAACTGGACGTGGACGAATTGTTTGCAACTTAAGTTGCAGATAAGTGTCATGAATCATATGTGATTTTGTACGTGAATCATATATGATTTTGTACATGGATTTTTTTATGTGAATCATATATGATTTTGTACATAAAAAAAGTTTTTTACGTTTTCTTAAGGTTCATACGAGAACGGTAACTTTTTAAGAAAACACGAAAAACTTTTTTTATGTACAAAATCATTATAATTCACATATAAATCCACGTACAAAATTATATATGATTCATGTATAAAATCACATATGATTCACGTATTAAATCATATAGATTTACTACACTTACCTGCAACTTAAGTTGCAAAATATTCAGTTTTTCCCGTTAGTGGTGAATCATATATGATTTTATACATAATTTTTTGTTCTCGTGTTTTTTCTTAAAAAATTATCGTTCTCATTTGAAATTATATATATATATATAATATAAATTATTTTTTACGAACCCTGTAATTAATACAAACTATACAAAACAATCTCAATCGTCCATCTGATTTAATGAATATTTGGTTGTGTAAACATCCTTATTGTTTTCTAATTATAAAACATTGATCATGATGAATGAACCCTGGTAATCTTCCGTGAATATCCTCTCTCTCTCTCTCTCTCTCTCACACACACACACACACATACGCACAATGTGTATGTGTATTAACATTTAAAATAACGTGAGACATATCGTCGGTAATGTCAAGTCTTAAGTTTTTATAAGTTACAACAAGAATATGGTGTTTTTCAAGCTAAAGCCCTTATTCCTTTATATTTGAGGTCAAAATATCGGACCCTAATTTTCAAATATTAATATTATATTGAATTCTTATTATTATAAAATTATAACTATAACTATTATTATATTGATTATTTTTTTAATAGTTTAATATATTAAATAATCTTTGTATCAACTTTATAATTTTGTTGTGTTGTTTTTTAAATTGTATTATTAAACTATATAAAATTTTAATTAAAATGAAAATTAGTAAAAATGAATTTATTTTTTTGGAAAATGTTCATCTAAGTTTTGCCTAGACTACATCTTTGGCAATTTAAAAATTAAATGATGATCATCAAGAACTAAGCCTGACCAGATGATGCTAGTGGCTGTAGTCGAACCTAAGGTAAATGGGATATTCCACCATATCACCCTTCGGTTTTTTGTCAGTATGCCACCATCCTTGTATTTGTTAAAAACAAACTTATAACCATGAAGAAATGTATTTGTTAACCCCACAAATAATTACTTATGAAAAGTTCACAATATCTTCTATACACTACCAAACTTACATTAAGCTTAATAATTCAGACAACCGACTTTCCATTTATGCAAAAGAGAGCGACGAATTGTCACACATCTTTAATGCTTCGACCCCTTCTGCAAAATCCTTTCAATTTCAATCGTACAAGTTCCATTTAATGTCAACCTTTCAGATATCCAAAATTAATTCACCGATATCTGGCAACCAAAGCTATTTACACACGTTAGAATTGTAAATATGTTTATTTTTGGGATTACATTACAAGTTACAAGGTTTTGTGATAAAATGCCACAAACTTTTCTGTAGTTTTTATTAACCAAGTGTCGGTTGGCTCACTTATATTTTACTTCTGTATTAATCGATATTGTATTCTATCAAAGCGAAAAACATAATATCGTTTTCGTAATTAATTATCGTCGTATCATTTTTTCTTCATGAATTGCACTCTCAAGTCAAGTATGATGTGACCATTATTAACAATGGCCATTCATGGTGACATCTTGTACCTATTTTTCTTGTTGATTTACATTTAATCCTACCTTATTTTCTTTGACAAAATTAAAAGAAGGAATTGAATTGACCTCCTTGAAAATGTGTATGGTTTTATATATAATATTCTAGTTTATCATTGGGATACATTGATGGTAAAGTTTTATCATAGATTCAGATTCTGAAATTAATGTATTTCGTCTTTTAAAAGTAAAAATAAAAATTTATGTTTGAACAAAACAGAAAATACATTAACAGATAGCAATCATATAAATATATACATAATTAGCCATGTTGAATTAATTTAATTTAATTTATTATTATATTTGAAAACATGATTCTTCAAAGAGACAAAATATGTGAAATTTTATTAACAAGCGAATCACGAAGAAAGTTCTACTAATTGAAAACAAAGTCCTACTAATTTCTCAAACCACTCTTAGGGGGTGTTTGGGATTGCTTGTTAAAACTTCTTACTTGCTTATAATAGAGTCAACCAGCAAATAAGAAGTTTTTTAAGAAGTCACAATCATTTAACTTTTTTAACCAACATTAAGCAGATAAGCATAAGTTGTTTTAAATAAGTAATCCGAAACACCCCCTTAATGCAACTCACACTTTCTAAAAATTTAACTTCGCATTTCTATACCATATAACAAGGGAATCAGAAAGAAAGAAAAATTAAATATTTAAAGTGAATTCGATACAAGTATTCTAAGACTGAAATCTTGTACTTTTTTTACAGATATGAATTTCAATATACTTCTTGTTGTCGCACCAATGCGGGACAAGCTTTCGGCCTTTGATAATTTATCTTTCTTTTTTTTGGGAAAAGGTTCATTTAGATCTCACCTAGATTACATTCTTGCCAATTTAGAAATTAAATTACGGTTGTATAAGACTAAACCTAGTGGCCATAGGATGCTAGCGTCTAGACCCAGACACAGATTAGATGATATATTCCACCACATACCTCTTAAGCCTTTTGCCAGTACGCCACCACTCCTGTAGTTTTGATCATTTTTCTTATTGTAACGGGTGTAAAAGATGATTATTTGACTAGTAATTAATGAGATAATCAAAAGAAAAGTATGTTTATAAATACTAAAAATGTACCCATATAATATAACATTATAATTGCATATCATATCTTAAGCCAAGAGCTAGAATCCTAAATCCCAATTAATGTTTTGTGTTATTTTTTTTTTCTCTTGATTTTATTATATGGTTTTAAAAGAAAGAGAGAGTATTAATAGGGTTCAATAAGTTTTGAATTTAAAATATAATAAAAAAATCAATAAAAAATGATCTATAAAACCAAACATATCAATTTTTTTCAAAGGGCATAGTGGGAAAAGGTATATTTTGAATTTTATGTATAAAATCAACATACAATTAATATTATTACAAACCATAACCTATTCAAACTATATTACAAAATTAGGCAATGTTTATTTAAATGTTTGGTAGGTAAGGGTAAAATGAAAAGACTAAAATGTCCTTATTTCAATATTTGCCTTTGTGGATCAATAGCATTTGGATAATTTGGTGACCATCTTGTCATTATTGAAAATGATTTTATGAAGGAATTATCTTTCAAAATCAATGTTTACTTGTACAATGTGCATCAAAAGATTGTACATTATCATAACATAATAATTAAAAGTTTATTGGGAAATTTTATGTGATGATATTGATGACATAATGATTCTAAAGCAAATTGTTGTCCATAGTGTTGTTGTTTAGCACACACATGGGATTTAATTAATATTAACTACTTTGAAATTTGATTTAATTCCAAATTTCACAATCACTTCAAAAACTTTTAAGTGTTATATTATTTTTCATATTTAATATACTTTCTTTGGTTTTTTCGAAAAATACATCGATCATATAAATTACATGGATCTTTTGTGATGAATTTGACTTAAGGCATACAATTTTAAGAAATAGTTGTATATAAGTGGTGTAATGAAAATCTCATTTTATCCATGTTTCAATTCAAGTGTTGTCGAAATCCTGAAATTTATTTGCGATGACTCCAAGCTATTTATGGTTTCATAGGGAACTCGTCGGGGCTTGTAAACTAACCCGGATATCCATGGTTACTCGAAAAAAGTATATGTAAGTATTTATTAAATATTTATGTAATATGTTATGATAATTTAAAAAAATAAAAGCATTAAATTTTTGTATGATAAAATATATTAATATAAATGTTGTAGAAAAATAAAATTAATTATTGACTTTCACGTACCAAGTCCAAAAAAATGAAAACAAAAATATCACCACAAATTTTTTTAATACAAATGTTTGTTCTCCAATCTTAATCTTGTTAATTGTTTACCAATTTATTTATTAACTAAATAGTCATGGAATTTTCCAAACTCTATTATTTGCATTAAAAGAAAGTATTTTCTCAACTACTTTGTCCAAAAGAAGCATCTCAAATTAATCATATTCAACTATGGACAATATGGCATTTTATATTAAAGAAAAATACAAATGATAATCACATTATCGAAATTAAGGTTCGTTGATCGAATCACATAACGAAAAGAAGGAAGTGATTAGGTCGTTTTCAATGGGCATATCTGACTCAACAGTTCTATAAAACAATTAGGATCATATAGTAGACAAGTATTATGAGCCATTTTGTTTGTTTGATTGTTTGACTGGTTAATAAAACACATAGATTACGGTCTTATACAATGATATAAAAAGTAGTAGATAAGTATTATTGGACAAGAAATGGGTATGAATGATATACTTGATTGTTTCAAGTTTTTGAATTAGAAGGCTAAGAAACGTGACAAATGTCAAACATGGGGAAAATACCAAGTGGGCAATGCTCTAGCATATTTCATGAGTTTATGCGATCCAAAAGTTTGGTTATATCCTAAATATTGTGTTTGAAACAATATATATGGAGAAGTTCAAATGAAAACTCATCTTTCATTGCAAACATGAGGACAACTGAGAATGTTATGTGTCCCATTTAGCCTGAATAATACAGTATTATTCAGACTGAATGTTGTATTATTTATCATGAATAATGCATCTGCATAACCTTGTATTATTCAGACTGAATGCGACATGTGACGCACTTTCGGTTGTCCTCACGTTCGTAATGAAAAGATGAGTTTTCAGTCGAACTTTCGTGTGTGTATCTCTCTCTCTCTATATATATATATATATATATNATCAAATACAAACCATGAAAATGCTACAAATCATACAAACCAATTTCAGACCATTCGTCTAGTCTAACAAATATCTGGTTTTATAAATAAAACAAGTGAAAATACGTTTCGAATAAAGCGTTTAAACTATTCATTAAGAAACCAAAACCTGAGTGAAATATATTAGTTGTTTTTATCTGAAAACAAAGCCTTCAACGACAAGATCCTTTTTAAGAATATTTTATTACAGCCTGTTTTAACATATCTTATACGATTTTAAATAAATAATACCCACGATTCAACTAACTAAAAAATTTTCTATTTATGTTTTTAACATCTAACCTTTTGTTTTTATGAACATTCCATATACCAATTATGATATTCAAAACATAGAAACACAAAGGAATTTGTTGCAAAAGGTTGATACTAGTGACAAAGAAGATTGGCCACGGTTGTAACTCTCTTCCCATTGGAAGAATATTAGTATAACTTTATTAATTAAAGTCAATTATTTCTTTTTTTGTATGTCTAATATCTTACATATGCATTAACCTAATTTGGTTAATTTAAGTTATAATTTGTTGGTTTTTAGTTACATATTGATTTTGTTGTAAAAATACAACATAAACACAATTAATTTGTAAATATGAATAACTTCACAAATAAACTGGGTGGATAAAAAATAACATATATCAGCAAATACAACAATTAGGCTTATTTTAAAGGTATTGACAATATGGTTATAATAGTGTAATCTTAAAAAGAAAACGTATTTTTTTAATGTATTATATTGAATATATAATTATGTATGCTAATATAATAAAAATTAACTAAATAACTAATTATAATGGTTTAGAGTTTAAGTAAATAACCACATTTGACTCATTCCATGCACATGTGATTCTTGCTACTCTATGCAAATGAGAGAGAATTATCTCAACTTTATGTCAACCAATATCTTGAGTCATTTCCTATTTTGTATTTATAAAGAAGAAATAAAGGGTGCGTTTGGTGCACTTGACAGGGTGGAACAGGACAGGACAGGACAGCCCTGTCCCGCGTTTGGCGCGCCCCAACCTTGGACTAAGTAGAA
>LUCG01126531.1:0-17670 GCA_001633085.1 Carthamus tinctorius
CAACCGAGAGCACGTCACGTGTCACGTTCGGTCCGAACAACGCATGATTATTCAGACCGAATGTTATGCAGTATTCATGGCGAACGATACAACATCCAGACAGGATAGACACCGAATGCTGCGTTATTCAGTCCGAATCCTACATTATTCGCCACGAACAGAGTATGAACGTTCAGCATGAACAATCACGTATTATTATTCAGACCGAACATAACACGTGATGCGTTCTCGACCGTCCTCCCCATATTACCCTAAATGATAATAATGTGTATATATATATATATATAGCAAAAAACTATCACCATCAATAATAATACATACCTACACCCACTAAGATGTGCATATTATAATATGGTTATGGATTTTGAAGCCCATGTTTTGATGTGAAGCGGTGTGGGACCGTCGCCCTAATGGCAGCCACCCTGCCGTTTATAAACCCACAAAAGCTGCGCCAAGAAAAGCTGCCTGCTCCATTCTCCATTGCAGCTTTCCTTCGATTATCAACAACCGGAGAAATTGCAGTTGGCCCTCTCGAATAATACCAGCATTCAAGACGATCCACCAGTATGATCATCATATTCATATGCTTTTTATTATCATCATCATCATCATCATCGTGAAATTCATAATTCCCAATGTGATTGTGTTTATATACTCATGGTTAAAAGGATTTCAGACAATTCGATCCTATTTTTGTGTTTTTTTGGTTTCTAATGCAGAATCCTCCAACTCCTCTTTGTTCTTATCGTTGCTAGTAATTTGGTAGTGAGATTAGTAAGGGGTCTGTAAGCGTCGTAGTTCGAATTTCTCGTTTCCCGCGAAAATTGTGGGGAGTTTTGTGTTTTGATTTATGGAGGCGTTCGGATGCATTCGGATTATTCATGCTTCACTTCTGACCTATTTCTTTTCTATTGGAACAACATAGCGATTGTGGTTTTTTCCCTTTGCTTTGATGTTTATTAATTTGATGATGAGATACATGGTATCTGATTATGTAGTTCTTTTAGTATGGTAGGATGGCATTTTTAATGAGAATTGGAACTTTTATGAAGTAGTTGGAGGGTGCTGGTATACGAGGGANCAAGAGTGGTTTTGATTAAAAGTGATCGATGGTTTAAAAGTACTTCTCACACTTCTCTCATGATCACCTGCTATATGAATATGAACCCTGTTTATGCCAAAATATCAGGTTAAATCATACATTATAAATGTAAAATTACATCTTCATTAGATGTGTGAAGGTGAGATTAGTAATGGGGTAGGCTAATACTCCGTATAATTGCTAAATGCACTCATACATGCTAATTTCCTCAACACACATCAACACGAAACCTTTTTATTTTATTTTTTTATACTGTTGTTGCTATATGCACCCCATATAGTCCACAAGGCCAATACTAGATAGTTAGCAGCAAAAAGGTGATATGGCAACAAAATTAACATTTTTGAAAAGTACTAATGCTCATTTTTTTTACACAAAGTCCGATTTAGTTATGAAAATTTTCTTTAAGTTCAATGACAGTTTTAAGTTGAAAAGTAGTTTCTTTGCAACCAAAAGTGAAAGAATACCTCTTTCCATAACACATTTAATAGTTTGTGAGAGGATCATATGTCACTTATTAAAACCTCATAATGTAATGGCATATTTTGCATACCTACAGGCTCTTGGATGCAATGAAACTCTTCAAAAGGGATCTGCCAATGTGCCCTACACATCAACCTTGCTCTCAGTGGGCTAAGAATTATATGAAGCATTGTCTTTGTTCCAGGAAGGATTGGATTTCATTGATATTGGGAATAATTAGTGTTCTCAGTTGGGGTGTTGCAGAGGTACCACAGATCATCACGAATTTTAAAGAAAAATCTTCTGAAGGGCTTGCTTTAGGCTTCCTTTTGACATGGATACTTGGGTAATATATACTTTTATCGTATTCACTAAAGATATGTAACATGTACTGTTAGTGATTTATGGATTTATGGCATCATGATGGGTTTCCATCTTAACATTTATAGATGGTGTTTAGCACAACGTATTGGCATTTAAACTCCAGAAGCTCACCTCATGTTTATCCTAATGTTAAATCACTGTTAGTTGAACCATCCTAAACCAGGGTAGATTTGGCTATATATGCCAACAGGTATATAGTAATCTGGAACCTTCATTCACTGCCTTGCTTAGTCTATTTGCAATAAATGTTATTTTATTTTCTTGAAGCATATTTTCTTTACTTCTTCTTTCTTTGAGATTTTGATAATTTTGGTCTTTTAGTTGGTTAGACTGGTTGGCTTTCAATTTCTGCATTCCATCTTATAGATGTATTTGAATTTTCGTTCATATCTATCGGACTTCATAATCAGTTTAGTCTCCACAAGAAAGTGCAGGCCTTTCGTGACAGTTGTTTCTGTCCCTTCTGTAAAATGGAAATCAAATCTCTTTTTCACGACTCCTATCTTGCACAGGATTAACATAACAATGCTTTCTTCTTACTTTATATGTGGATCCAAGTTTTGTAACCTGGGAATGCATTACTATTACAATTTATTTTGGGGGATACACTAGAATAGTTATTTCTTTTTGGCACTACAAAATGCTACCAATTTTATTTGTTTGGTCAGGAGCTAGATTCACCCCTGCTTAAATACGTTTTTCATAATGGAAATGAGAGAAAATCTCAAGAAATATAAATCATGGTATAACTTACATCTTATGTACGGACTTTTGGTTATTCCTTTTAGGTAGTTCACTGATGTTAATTGGCTGCAGTATGAAACTTTTGCTCCATGTTGGCTATGTGTTTCAACACTCTCCCATCCTAAAGACCTTATTGCTACTTGCTGTCCTTTTATCATAGCACTATCTTTTCTAAAAAGCAGTGTCTTTTCTCCTTTCTTTCTGGTATTTATATATAATACAAAGGGCTTTTAACATGACTTCAAAATATTACAAAAAATGTGTTTATTGTTTGATTTATATAGTTTTTCTTTTCTGAATGTTTCTACATATGTATGAATGATAGATGAGGTTTGACTTCCTTAGTTGTAAATTTGTGGCTCAATATTGGTTTCATGGAAGTGAGTTGCTACAGAATAGATGTTACTATTAGTTTACTTAACTGGTATCAATGTTTGTATCTTATTAATTTACTATTAGTTGCCTTCATCATCATCATCATCATCATCAGGAAATGCATATAACTGAAGCAAACAATTGCAATTATTAGGACATTGTAGGGTGTCAAACTCATATGAACATTATTTCTTGTGTATAGGCTACATACTATGCATAATATTTTAAGATTGATTGAAATTGTGTTTATTTTAGGCAACAAAAGAATTTTGCGGAAGTTATGAAACCAAATATTTTCTTGTTTATCATTAAAAGGACGTCATCTTCAAAGGATGGAGAGAAATAATCAGGAAGTAGAAATATATGTTACTCTTGAAGTGATGTCCTGAAGAATGAGCGTTGTTTGGCAACAACTGGTCTCTACAGTTTGATAAGGGCAATCCATGCCTCTTATAATGCACTTATCTTTGCTATTCCGTAACAAACAGTCAAACATGAAAAGATTTTTATTTCATTTAATCTACATTATTGCGTCTGATACCACGCTACCACTTTTTTTTGTTCTCCAAATTCAGTAACCATGCTGTGATCTCTTCTATCATGTCAATAGACAAATCTTCATTGTTTACTCTTTCTTATTTACTTAATTTTCTCTTGGGCAGAGATATTTTGAATGTGCTTGGGTGTTCACTAGAACCAGCTA
The DNA here is from genome assembly GCA_001633085.1 of Carthamus tinctorius. Lineage (NCBI taxonomy): Eukaryota > Viridiplantae > Streptophyta > Magnoliopsida > Asterales > Asteraceae > Carthamus > Carthamus tinctorius. Next base: position 3,771 of record LUCG01126531.1, read on the forward strand.
CGGTGAGTTTTTCTCCCTTTTAAACTTTGCCTAAACTCTCTCACTTGAAGGCCTTAATAATTTTTGTGCTCTCTTGATAGTGTGATCTATCTATTTACTCATGCTCCCTTATTGTTGGCACACTATCAACTATTACTTAGATTTTGACCCTCAATGGTAGATATATGAAAGAATGAAATGAGTGTGTGTTAATTAGTTAACTAGTACCTAATTTAATCAACTTTTGTTTTTCTGTTAAACTTTCTTATGCTGTCAAATTTACTTCATTGTGTCCGTAAATCAACTCACGTTGAGTTGAACGTATTTTAACTTCCTAAACTTTGTTAGGGGTCAAAAGAATCACATCTTATAATTAAATGGGAAGATTTACTCCACACTTCGCACCAAATAGAAAAAAAGATGTACCTTATTTTTTCATAGACAAACGAAGGAGAGGCTGAGCTGGTATTAAATGGGCATCAATAGGACATAGTAGAAGAGAAAACATGTTTTTTTAAGTTTCTATTAATAGAAGTTGACATTGAGAAACCTCTGAGAAAAAAAGACGATGTTCTTTTTGAAGAATCTTCTTGTGTAGAATCGAAAATTTTAAGCAAGAGTATCTTGGCAGTTATAATATATAGTTATACTTGATTATGGTTGCAATTGCATTTTAATTCATTTCATCGTTTTACTGTGCAGCTTCCAACGCAGTATTATACGGCAATAGTAAGTGCTTTTAACTCATAAAGTGTCAATAACTTCTGTTCTGTTGCCATAAGTTCAAATCACACCTAAATATTGCTTTATTCATTGATTTTTGGCGGGTGTGTAGTTGTACTTGGTGACTACATTAGCTCTTACCTCTCAATCACTTTACTATGGTCACTTCCATCATCGTGGTACATCTAAGAGACAAGGCCATGAGGTAAGAAGTCATTCCCAAACCATGTGGGTCACATGATTTTAGGCCTTTGTTTTACTCTCAACTCGTGGACCATGTAATCCCGATAGCTCTAGTGTACATTTTCAAATGAATCCAGATTGAGTCAGCAGACAAGAAAAGAGAATGCGGCCACGATGGTAGCAAGAAACAGCGGCCTAATGGTGACATCCAGGATGAGTCAACGGTTCCTATGCTTTCGAAATTCTCTCCAAATCTGCCAATTCTGGATAATAACGCTCCTGAAAGAGTATACTACACGTAATGTTCTTCCATTACCATTTTCTTGCTGAGTTTTTTTGATTGCTTCATAAATGATTGCTGCTTTTACCATGATTGTTGTTGTTGATGTTTAATTGGAGAAGTAGCAGGACATTTCAAGATTGTAGTCATATTACTGCATCAGAGTATGCAACCATTTCTTTTTTAAGGCATAGGCTAACTTTAGACTTCTTGATTTGATTCATTTGAAAGCATTTATTAATATAATGATCAGAATTGGTTGTTTGCCAGTAAACTTTTGGCATGGTGACGCATAATTAAACATAATTTTTCTGAAGAGCTTTTTGAGAGGCACCTCAAGATTACTTAGGTGCCGTTTGTTTTTTTAGAGGTCTGAAGTCTCAAGTCTAAATCCACCTCTTAAAAATAACTAGTGAATGGTGCACCTCTTAAAATTTCAAAGGACGGTAGGAGGTTTTCAGGCCTTCTCTTAAAAATAAAACAAATGGTCTTAAGTTTGCAAACCTCTTAATTTTCAGACTTAAGAGGTTTTAAGAGGTAACTTATAGAAAACAAACAGCCCCTTAGTCACCTAGAAAGAACCCATGCATGGTGGCACATAATTAAAACATAAATTTCTAAAGAGTCCTTTCATAAAAAAATGTAACAGATACATGTATATATGCGTAGAGGAAGGTTAAGGGCCCAAAAAAGAAGCAAAAAATTGAGAAAACCCTAGTAACTGTTCATCTGGATGGTATGCACATGTGCATACAAGTGACTGAAGTTGCTTTTTGGTTTTTATGCACGTGTGCATGTTACAAATTACTTGTATGCACATGCGCATATCGTCCAATGTCTTATTTACTTGTTTTATCTTTCTTGGTGCAGTTCTGCTAGATCTCTGTCTAGAAGTCCCACTCCTCCAGTGGATCTCTTCAGTTCACAAAGAACAGCTACTCCTATACGCGATCAGGAATGTGTTCAAGAACCTTTGCTTCATGGACGCTCATCAAGGCCTCCAGTACCTGCTTCAGAAACTAAGACTCTGCTATGTGTGGTGAGTTCTATTCAACTTCTCCTTCTCTTTCATATGAAAGATTGTGCTATAAGCATCAAACCGAAGGGTCAATAGCCCAACCGTATCAGGGTTGCTGATAGATCCCAACTTCTTTGGAGGTTAAGGTTCAAGTCTCACCAAAACTGAGGAGTGCTTGTGAGTTTTGCCGTATATAAATATAACATAATTCAAAAGAAAGTGTGCATCAACTGTTTGAATCATCTATATACCAAGGCGTGCACAGTTTATAGAAGTGGAAGTAACTATGTTGAAAAGTGAAAATTTAACTGCCACTGACTTACTGATGCTGTGATAAATATGTTCTTCTGTGATACAGGTNGATAGATCCCAACCTCTTTGGAGGTTAAGGTTCAAGTCTCACCAAAACTGAGGAGTGCTTGTGAGTTTTGCTGTATATAAATATAACATAATTCAAAAGAAAGTGTGCCATCAACTGTTTGAACCATCCATATACCAAGGCGTGCACACTTTGTAGAAGTGGAAGTAACTATGTTGAAAAGTGAAAATTTAACTGTGATAAATATGTTCTTCTGTGATACAGGTTTTTACTGTGACAATTTTTCTCTGCACATGCAATCTTAAACTTGAAAGAGACAGTTACCTCCATTCAAATTCAGTAAAACAACATGAAGGAATTGTTATGCAAGTGGGAAGAAAGCTTTTACAGGTAAAGGAAACAACCCATTTATCATCTTTACTATGCATGTCCTATAAGCTAGATTCACTCCTGGACTACCTTGATACCTATACATTGCATACAATTCTTTATAAATAATCAATCAAAAAATAATATGTTAATTATATCCAATTCAAAGGAAGTAGTTCTTCAACAATGCCCTTTCGGAAAAAAAAATGGTATGATATGTTAATGTATATAGGTTACACAAAATACTAGTATTTGCTTCTCATCTAATTGGAGTTATATTAGTAAAAAAAACATGGGTTTTTGACCATATGCGTATATTAAAGCAGGTACGAGGCAGTTTTCTAGAAGGTCATAAGGGCATGGAGAGTAATGGGATTGGAACCTACCTTGGTTGGGGAATGGCAGCTATTTATATTGGTGGACGTCTTCCACAAATTTACTTAAATGTATGAAATCCCAACTCAATAGTAGATCATAATTTACTTAGAACTTTAGAAGCTTTATTAACATGTTTATTTTTGGATTTCCTGATATTCTGCAGATTAAAAGGGGAAATGCTCAGGTACGCATAAGGCTTTCATCTTTACCCTATATGTATACATAGACATGGGATCATGTGAGAAGTGTCATCTTGGTAAGAAGTGTGAGCAGTACTTTTAAACCGTCAGATCACTTTTAATCAAATACCCTCCCATGAATTATGGCTTAAAAGGGAATTGATCCGGTGCATGTTGTCCATTCTCATCCAATGGTTGATAACCACTTCTCACACTTATTACAAAATTTGGCACTTCTCATCGTAACCCAACCTTGTATACGTATGTGTGTATATATTATTTATTTAGTATTAAAATCATGACAAAGATTCATGTGAGAAAAGGGTTGGGTTCCATTGAGAAGCGTGAGGAGTAGTTATCAACCGTTGGATGAACAGATGCAACGAGATGCACCAGATCAAATCGTTGTATCAAGCGGTTCATGGGTGGGTTGAGATTATGATCAAGAGTTTAGATAACTTCTCACGCTTCTCAATTAATTAAACTTTTCGCAACATTCTTGCTGTGAGTAAAAGAGTTAAAAGGCAAGAAGCGTAAGAAGGGATTTGGACCCTTGATCACTTTGAATCTCATGCCTACCCACGAATTGTGCTTTAGAAGAGGGAATTTATCTGGATCATCTTACTAGTGTAGATCTTCAGTTAGGATTAATCTGGGATCCCTTGTCAGCATAACTTCTATTCTCACCGGAATCCAACCCTTAAAATCATAAGGGTGAGGACACCTTTGAGTATAAGTCAACTCAGGGATGTTTTCGATTCCCAGGGCATAGCACAATCGGTTATGAGAATACAACGTACTTGCACAAACTAGTAAAGGTCTGATTCTGATAGTCGTATTGTGTGAATCACAATTTCTTTGGGGATTTGGCTCCTTGTAGCTGTAGGCACTGTGTTGTTAAACCTGCTACTTAGTGGGTCGCAATACCAGATTTGCCTTTTACATGATCCTTTTGGACAAACAAACGCACACATGGATGTTTTTATTGGGAGGTTATTGGCATAGCCTACAATAGTCCGTCTTGTATATGCACATAGAAAATAAGCTCTTTCATATTGTAATTGATGTTTCACGTATAGTGTTTTCTTCGACATGTAGGGTCTCAATCCACTAATGTTCATGTTTGCTCTTCTTGGAAACTCTACATATGTAGCAAGGTAAGTTTTCTTTATTTTGTTCTTATTAAAAATACTTTAGACTTCATCAATCATCTTTTATTTAACTATGTAAGCTTCAAACATTGTAGTTTTTTGGTCTAGTCAATTTTGAAATGAACAAGAACCTATTTGATCATTAATGGTCAAATGTTAACTCTCTTTTAGATAAAGATGTCAATGTATGTTGATGTTGATTTGAATATGTTTTTTCTGTAGTATACTTGTGAGCAGTCTGGAGTGGTCAAAAATAAAACCTAATCTACCATGGTTAGTTGAATCAAGCGGATGCATGATGCTTGATACTTTTGTATCCTTGAAAATTAAGTTCCCCCCCCCTCTTATAACATTGCACTTTGGTGATTACTATCACGTTCCATTGCATATACGGAATTTCTATTACTCGTAAGTCTGTTGATCCTTGACATCATGTTAGATTCTTACACAGTTTATTTACTACCGGTATCGGAAACGTAGAGATCTTGACAAAAAGCATGGAGACTTGGATCGATGATCTATGATATTTAATGTCATATGTTGGTTCAACCAGAAGCATTCCAGTACAATGTTTTTGCTTGTATTTGCATATGGAACATTGGAATCCTTTGGTATTTTCCTCATTGGTGCTTGTCATCGGTTTATGTAACATTAGGTGAGGTTTCCAATTCTTGTAAGCGTTTTTGACATTGTTTTTAGATTCTAATTTAATTTTTTGGAATACATGTTTTGAGTTTAATTTTGCTATTAACAAGAGAATATGATAAAGTTTGACCTTTTGACCATGGTCTTGAAACTTGCCGCCTCAAAAGGGCTTGTTACAAAATTGAACACAAAATACTCGTTCCATCATAATAAAAGTACAAGGTAGAAAACCAATTTGTTCATTCATAAAATAGAAGCCCAACAAATGGATGGATTTTATTACAAAAAAGACTAGCTTATTATTTTGTTTTTTCTTTCTACTAAAAACTGAAATATCGTCTAGGTAAACTGCTATAGAATTACTGTGCTTGTTACAAATGTGTTCCGTTTTTCTTATATGGGAATTGTGATGAACCTTGATCTTGACATGTTTATACACGTTAACAAATTTCTAAGTCATCGATACATCTGAATCAAGTTCAAATTTCGTAACTATACTTATAACATTAACATTGTTTTAAATCTTTATTAAATTAGTAACCATGTATGTGGCACTATGAAAGCCATGCTGCACCCTCTTCTCCATTTCTTTTAATTATATAGACAAACTAATTTTTATAGAAAACAATTAATTTATAAGTAAACAATATTAATATATTTATTTAATATTAATTACATATTAAATTAAAAACAACAAACTATAAAATAAATAAAATAATTATATTATATTATTGTAGTCGTTTATTTAAAATTAATGTTTATATTTTAATTAACATTGAATTAAAAAAAGTAATATGTCATGTTATTAACTAAAAATAAATATTTTTTGAATGGCAAGCTAACACACACATGTTCCTGAGGTATCCAGGCTCACAATACACCCGACTAATCCTCGTTGATCACGACCCAACCCAATTAAGGGTTCCACTATGTGACAGACCCATGATCTGGATATCGCTGCATGCTCACCACGGAGTTCGAACCCAGGATGTTACTTTACCACTGGAGTAGGCATGTTTTGATATTAAATAAAAATATTTAGAGAATGCATACATGAATAATTTATAAAATAGTTAACAAATATTGCAGTGGGACTGGTTTTTGAAAGTGTAGGTGAATTGCAAGTGTATGAAAACCAATCACAAATACTAATGTAACACAACTGAAAGTGTAAATGAATTGCAGAGATGTGGATGGTCTGAATTGTATCCGTCGTACATGAAAGAATATCTAACGATGAAGATCTGGTTTTTCGATCGATGTCGGTACGGGTTTCGAAAACAAAAGTTTCATAACTTGAGGGGTTTGGAATGGTCTGATTCCATAACATCAGGGATCAAAATGCAACAAGCCACATCAATCATAACGGGCCAAATTTGAATGGATGGATGATATATACATACAAATAATGCATATATATACATATATATAATTGAGGCTGAAAGCTAAAAGCTAAAAGCTAAAAGCTGAATTTGAAGCACTAATAAGCTGAAATCTTGTCGTTGGGCTGACTGGGATAGCTGGGGGGGAATCGAGCAAGAGTTGGGGAAGAGGGAATATCGCTGATTCCATCCCGTATTCTTTGCTATTTCAAAACCCTAAACCCTAGATTCAAAAACCCCCCTTTTTGGCAGAGGTGAATTCGCATTTTGAAGGATTTGTTTACGATAGGGAGGAATTTCTGGTGAGAGAAAAGAGATAAGAATGAGCAGCAGCAGCAGGAAGGAGGAGGAGCGGAATGAGAAAATTATTAGGGGCTTAATGAAGCTTCCTCCTAATCGAAGATGCATCAATTGCAACAGTTTGGTATGTGTTTCTATATTGTATTTATACTTCATTTCTTTTAGTTATACCGGTTTTGCTCTCTGTATTCATTCATGTATATATATAAATAAATAGTATATACACATCCTGTCGGTGGAGTATTTATGAATGTGGCTTATTGGGGTAGTTAAGCTCTGTTATTGTAAGGAGATTGTATTATTGAGATGTGTATTTACAGATCTATTATAAAATGTTGCAATGGAGTCATACTTATAGCAAGGTTTTTGGTGTAGTAATTGTTTGTTTGTTTATTTTGGTGATAAAACTTGTATTGGTTCGCTGTGATGTTGATTTCGGAATTTGATTTGCAGGGACCGCAATACGTGTGCACGAATTTTTGGACGTTTATTTGCATGACATGTAGTGGGATACAGTGAGTTCTCTGCCCAGCTGAAGCTCTTTAATTTCAGTGTTATTTTGCTTGATAAAACTTGGGTTTATGTATTAGAGATGTAAAGATGCTTAGTGTTGTTGCTTACGTTTCAATCCAATAGCTTATGTTTCTCAAATGATACCATTAGCTGTTCAGCAAGTAAGATAAGTCAAAAAAGTTATGGGGAATGATTGGAATGGAGAAAATATTTCAAGGAACTTATTTTCTTCCAAGAAGTGGAAGCAGTTCCTTTTTTGGAAAGAAATTTAAGGCTATGTCATCCTAAGGTGCTGCTAAATGCCCCTTGGCCTTACATGGTAGCAATGCTGCTTTTCTAGACTTCAAGTTAAAGTTGACTCTTTCTCTTGCAAATGATGGCCCCCACTGGGGGTGGGGTATCAAATCAATGCTGCTTTTCTGGACTTCAAGAGTCATGGTTGACTCTTTCTCTTGCAAATGCTGACTCCACTGCGTGGTCTTTGCATAATGTGGACTGGTGGACCTGGTTAGGGCTTCCATTTTATTCTTCGTTCTTGTTGCTGGTACTATTTCACAATCGGGATAGTTCTCTTTGCTGCTAATTTATTCGTACTTAGGGATCTGATAACTTACTGTTTCTCTTGGCTTTCCTTGCTTTACCTAGGATTTGGACCTGGTTTTGGCTTCCCTTGTTTTTATGTTCAGAGAGTTGCTTTTATTTTTCCTAGTTCTTTGAGACAATGATACCGGTGTTGATGGTAAAATAAAGGAACCACACTTTGGAATTTTCAGTTTACCCCCTGCAGTTGATATGTTGTAAAAGTCGAAACATGATTGTCTCAAAACAACCCAAAATCGATGCTCCAAATAAGAACTGTGTTGGTTCAAGTGGAAACGAGAATTATCTATGGAAAACTTCGACGAACAAATAACCCAAAAGAATCGAAACACCAATGCATGATTGTAAACAAATGCAGAAAATAGAAGAGATAAAGACGACAGGTATTTTACATGGAAAACCCAAAACGGGAAAATTGTGGACGGAGGACACCACCGAGAAGTCCACTATATGATGTTGGAGTACAATGCTTGGAATGGCAAAATTACAATGGAGATATCGGAAAAGCCTTCGTCTAAATATCTCGAGTATATATGTAATTCTAGAGAGAGAGAGAGAGAGAGAGAGAAAGTGTTCTATGTAATTAGAGAGTCAGAGTGTGAGACACACATTAATGGAAGAAAACCATATGCTAATCTTGAGATGGAAAATTAACCACCATCCCATGATCTACTGGCATGCTCATGAGACTTACATGGCAAAATCAAGAGAATTTGAAGTGGCATGAAGGAACCGTCCATAGTCATAATAGCATCAATGCGACTTTCATGTGGGGAAAGTCACCCACACTATATTCATTACTCAAGCAAACAGTGTGTAAAGCGTGTCTCATGCGAGTTTAGTCTTTCTTTTGATTTGGAGACAAATTCAACATGATAGTAGTGTGTTTCGATCACTGGAGTTTGATAATTTCAGTTTGACCCTTGAGTTCCCTTTTAACGGTTCTCTAGCCTTGTCATCATTGACTAAATAAAGGGAGATAGAATTTGGAAATAGATTCTAGATACTTATGCCGTTATATTTGCATTTTCGCTGTAACATTCTAATAACACTGATCTCGTTTTTATGTGAAGCGTCCTTACCGATGAACAGCATACGTAAATATAATAACTGAGCAAAATAACAAATATACTTCTTACTTTTGTTTTTTTGTGTAGTTTATTTTGTACATAGAAGCACAAAAATTTCATATGATACACATATATTTGAGAGGCAACAGGAAGGGTTTCATTAATTGGACCCAAGGGTTATAAGGATTGAGCCTAGAAGTAATATATGTGTACGTTGAAATGAAGAAGCTAATACCTGTGTTCGTTAAACTAACAGCAACTAAAAAATGCCACAATTGGTAATCATTTATAAGTATTGAATTAATTTATGTACAAACAAGCCCTTCACTTCTCATTGGTTATGGTTTTACCAAACTAATGAAGTTACTCCGGATTTGATAAACGTCAAAAGTTGAAAATTTTATCATTTTTTATCTTTGTTCTTTCCTTTTGATTGTTGTCATTTGTAACCTTATTAATTTCTAAAGTTCAAAAGGTAGAATTTTCACTTTTCAGAGCTAGATTCAAACTAAGTTTGGATAATTATGATATTAATATATCTATATGTTTGGCTTAATTGGCTTACGATATTATCCAAATTCAAATGATGCCTTATGATTCAAGTTCAAGCATCAAGCTTTAACATCCGTCAAATTTAAATTCTGATTCAACTTCAGTTTAATCAATGAATGCAAATTTGGATATGTCCATATTGGATTTGGTTAACATTCATTTATAGGCCTATCCAGATATCAGGAATTTAATGTTTCTCTTCAGTTGTTGTTTAACATTATATTCAAATTATCTCAATTCATGTTGCAGCCGTGAGTTTACTCACCGTGTTAAATCTGTATCAATGTCTAAGTTTACTTCACAAGAAGTTGAAGCCCTTCAAGAAGGTGGTAATCAGGTACGACTATAACCGCTTTTCTTTCCAGAGCGGTGAAGTTTATTTACATTCTCACGAGATATATTCTTCTTCAGCGTGCAAGAGAAACATTTCTCAAGGATTGGGACCCACGAGGCCAGAGGCTTCCAGATAACAGGTGATGCACCTTTAAGTTCTTCCATATGGTTGTAGAAAAGAAATGACATAAAACTGACTTCTTATGCATGTTCTCTGATACAGCAACGTGGACAAAGTTCGAGAGTTTATTAAGAGTGTCTATGTGGATAAGAAGTTTTTCGCTTCAAAAGCATCTGGAAAACCTCCTAGAGATACACTGGTAGGATGCTTGCCTAGTATGATAGATAGTATGCCTCTTGAATTGCAGCCTTTACGGCCTACTTACTTGTTCCATTTGGTTGTCGACTTTTTCAGAATGCTAGAAATCTTGAGGATGAAACAAGGCGAGCTAGTTCGTATCATTCTTACTCTCAGAGTCCGCCGTATGATTATCAATATGAAGAACGTCGTTATGGGAAACAGGCTCCTGCACTTACTAAAAAGCCTGGATCGGATCGAGGAATGTTTCGGTTTCTGAGTACTAGTCGTTTAAGCGATCATGTGCAAGAGGATGGGTTTGCAAATGAGGTGCCTAATGCTCGAGCTTCAGATTTCTCGGTGAGCAGTGTGGGTGATCCATTTAGATCTGATACCCAATCGCCAACCCGTCAAAGGGAGTTTGGATTCAGCAGCCCCAAAAGAGATGCCGACCAGGTTAGAATCACGAGTTATCTTATAATCGTTAACCTATAATCGTTATCAGATCTAGCAAAATACACTAAGGTTGCCATTCTAAATAACTAACCATAGACAAGAGCTAACGTATTTTTACCGAGGCCCGTGCATGAGTCTAACAAGTTGCGAATCATGTTCCACAATCCACATATGTCTAATTTGTGCGGGACTCTAAGCCCATTATATAGGCAGTATACTAAGGGTGCGTTTGGTACACTGGACAGGACAAAACAAAACAGGGATCACTGTTCCAAGTTTGACCGGACTTTTATATGGAATGGATAGAAACAAAGTGGAACAGGCTTGTTCCACTCCCACCCCATGAAACAAGCTGGAACAAACTTATATTTTACCAATATAACCTCAAAATAAAACTTAATTCTATACAAAAACATCAAATATGTCCCTTTCTTTATGTTTGTGTCATTTTAATCGTCTTAACGAAAACTTTCTAATGATATAGTTTGTATAAAAATATGTAATCTATTATAAGTTGATAGATTACATACATTAATCAAATTATATAAAAGATATAAACAGCCCATTAGGGGTAAATTGGTCATTTTATCTGTTTTGTCTTGTCCAATTCTGTCTTATTAAACAATGAACAACTGGTCTGTCTTGCCTGTCTGGATGCCAAACGCACCCTAAAGGACATTTCTTCTTCGTTCCACTAGAACTAAAAATTTACTTTTTTTTAAATTCTATAGGTTTCTTATTTTATTTTATTTCATCTTATTTTAGGTAACTGGTTCTTCTGGCAGCACTGTGCAACTCAGCGTTCATGACATGGGTTTGAGGTCTGTGGACTCTGTCGACAAGGATTTTATCGCCCCAACACCTGAACAATCAGTAGTAACGCAACATACTCACCCCTCTTTGTCACACTCCTCTGAATCCGGAAAGTTTGATGGCTTGGACCTTTTTAGTTTACCAAATGCACCTCAATCCACCACACCTCCAGCACCTGAAAAATCAGTAGCGACTCAACATGATAAAGACTCAACACTTCCTTCTGTATCACATCTGTCTGAATCTGGAAAGTTCGATGGTTTAGACCTTTTTAGCGCACCATATGCACCTCAATCCACCGCACCTGCTCCTTCAGCCATTGACTTATTTGAGCTATCGGCGGCATCTTCCGCTTTGTCTATAAATACTTCACAGCCACCACATAATCAGCAGTTCCAAGTTTTTGAGCCTTCATCTTTGGATTTATTTGCGGATATGCCACATCAGCAGTCGTCTGAAACCCTGAAAGCTAAAGTACCAGGTGTGATCGCTCAGGAAAATCAGGGGTGGGCGACATTCGACATGCCGTGGCATGCGGAACCGAGTCAGGGCGTTAAAAGTCCGATCGCAGTGTCGGAAACTTCTACCAGCGACGAGTCAGTTGGGAAATTTGACCAAGGTCTATCGGCGGACAAAAGCTCTCCGTGGTCATTTCACCAAGATTTTAGTGCTGGTGGACCTTCGTCGTTAATGCATAATCCGTGGCATGGGGGCTCGCATGATCACGGGGATCCGCTAAATGCAAAGAATAATCAGGTATGTTATCTTTGCAACACATTTGCTCACATAACATAATTAGAGGTATTAATTTGTAGAGTAAACTACCATTTTGGTCCTGGTGGTATACATGAGTATCTAAAAGTGGTCCCTAGACTTCATAGCTACAATTATCCTCCCTACTGTTTGTATTTTGATTTGAAAATGGTCCCTGATCACTAACTTCGTTAAGTATCTTCATCAAGTAAAGGGCATTTATGTCTTTTTTTTGTCTTATCTGTTTTGGTCCTTTGAGTAAAGAAATCAATTAAACTTTAATTTTGGTCCTTTGAGTAAAGACATAAATGCTCCTTAACGGAAACATTTAACGAAGTTAATGACCAAGGACCATTTTCAAAGCAAAATGTAAAGAACAGGGATGATAATTGTGGTTATTGAAGTCTAGGGACCATTTTCTGAGATTCGTGTAAACTACAAGGACCAAAATTGTAGTTTAATTCGTATAACCTTTCTATGTATAGCTTGCAAGTTGCAAAGAAGAAACCATGTGGTGTTTTGATTTTTTTTTGTAAGTGAAATGACATGATATATCACCATTTTCTTAGCAGGCATGGAGTTCATTCGAAGAATCTACCACATCCTTCAAAAGTATTTATACAAATAGTAGCGAACAAGTTCCAGTACAAGATCCTTCAGTTGCGGATGCGTATTTATCATGGGGAATGCCAGAGGTATTGACATCGCTCTAGATAACAGTGAATAGTTTTTATGCAAGCACCGATTGTTTGACTTTATCAAATTGATTTACAGAATTTCAAGATGAAAGAAGCTGACTTGGATCCTACACCTGCTCCTTTTGGATCATTAGACTCTTCAGCTGCACTCCCTGCCATGGTAGGATGCTTTCATTTCTTTTATATATATATATATATCATTCTTATTAGCTCTTAATTTTTCATTACTCCAGGATGGAGCACAATCACATGGACTCGATACGAAATCTCGCAATCCATTTGATCTTCCCAGTGATGCAGATCTTGAATCTAGCAACATAGTAAGTCTGATAATGGGCTTCCTTATCACATTTTAGCACATCTTCAATTTTTTTAGCTTCAAGTACAATAGAGGCTTTCCGTAATTGGTCCATCATGTTAGAAATTAAGTTCAAGCGATTATTTGACAACCTGTTCTATGCTTTCTTTATCATGTTTAATGTTTCTTAAATCTATCTGGAAGTGAAGTGCAGACTTTAACGGCCGTTATGATGTAAATCTTCTGATATTATCAATATTTATTTTTCTATCTCGATCTTTCTCCTTCTGGATAACGAGAGGAGCTTCATTTCACCAATTCATAAATAGCGTAATTAACAAGTTTTGATCTGTTTAACTCAACTGCAGTTCTTGGACATGAGCTCTTTGCAATCTGCTATGCCGAATCATAGTATATCCACTCCTTGGTTTCCTGAGAGTGCAGCAATACCATATGCCGCTGGGAAATCGCAAGGTGAGATCTCGACTGAGAAATCAATATCTGTTGTTTTATTGGTATCTATTCTTACCGTAATATGGTTCTGCAGATGCCTTATTATATATGGCAGGGCAACCACCGAGCATGCAGCTTCAGTAAGTGCCTTTTATTT
>LUCG01126645.1:0-11848 GCA_001633085.1 Carthamus tinctorius
ATCGATCTTTTGAAAGCGAATCCTAACTCCCACACCTAAGAAGTATCGGTAAACTAAGTTAGCAAAGTGTTGAAGGGCTTATCCATTAAGCTAGCTTCAATAAGCACTTAGAGGTGTGTGGCTTAATGGCTACCCCAAGCCACTTATTTATAAGATAGATAGCGGGCTCATGGCCCATGTAGGTTGTTGGTAGTTTTGGGCTCGGCCCAACCGAATGTAAGAAGTAGCCCAACGAAAATAAATGCCTAGCCCAATGAATTTGAAGAGGAAGCCCATGATTTTGGTCCATGTTGCTTGTTGTTCTCTTCTGGCCCAAAGAAGGCAATGGATCGTCCGATCCATTTGTCTTCGGCCCAACAGCTGCGGTCCAAGAAGAGGCTGCGGCCCAACAATTTTCGGCCCAAGTGGTCTTCGGGTCTCGAGCTTCGGGTCTTCATTGGTTACAACTTGCCATTACAACTAAATATTACNGCTAACTAAAATTACTTAAAACATCTAAGTAATAAATTAATTAGCCAACCGGCTCAAATATACAACAAAAGTGGCCGGTCCCAAGGGTATTACGAGTTTAATGTTTTTGATCGTTACATTAACGATCCATCCAAAGTAAAAAATGAAACAAGTGGAACGTGTTTGGAACATGTATCAAATACATCATCGATGGACTAGGAAAATGAGAGTTGACTAAATAAAGTGTGAAAATGGGCCAGTATAAGCCATAACCGGCCCAACTGCAAACTTCTACTCCGTCTTCTCCGTAAGTCCATCCCAAAAACGACAGTCAGCATGTCGTGAGATCCCAAAAAGGTGTCCATAATCATCATTCCTCCAACCTATCTACACGGCCTTCCACAAGCTTAGGCCTCCAAAAACCATGATCTGCAAAAGAGATTATTATAGCCTCAATTTTATACAGATTTCATTGATTTTTAGCGTAAATGTACATAAGTTTTGGAATTTGATAAAAATACTAAATATAACTAAAATAGCCTAAAAAGCTATAGTAATTATATAACAACTATCCTAAAATTAGCCAAAAGTGGTGCGAAAAAGGGTATATAAAATACCCTTATCAACTTTCAACCATTGTGAATTCAACATGTTATTTGTGTTCAGTTAAAAAGTTTGTTGAGTCTGATGCTGTTTCTAGAGCTAAGTCACTTCAATTGAGAAATGACAAACTTTTAAAGCAAGTATCTAATTTTGAATAGATTGTAATCATTGATAGAAGTAATTTTGAGAAGGAGAGGAAAGTTTTTGAAGATAACAGAAAAGTTTTTAAGGATGAAAGGAAAGCGTTTGAGGAAAAGATTGTTGAACTTTCAAAGAAAATATCTTATTTGCAACAGTGTAATGCATATAATACTGGTTTTTATGATTGTGCTAATATGATACTCGGAAGATTTAGATATTGAAACAAGGAAGACATCATCTCCGGTCTCCAAACTTCATATTCTTTGCACAAGGAGTCTATTGATTTTCAATCCGCGTCCCAGGTTGAATCAATACTTGAGCCTAATGATTATGATGATATTTCTTTGACACTTGGACGAGTCTTTGTGATTCCAATTGCATATCTTAGTGATATTGTCGGGATAGTCAAAGAACTTAGTTTATAACTTTGATTCAGTGATGACTAGAAGTCCTATCAGTGCTACCTCGCTGCCAACACTGAAAATAGGTCACACAAATTCTCAAATTGTTGTGTTAATTGTTGCTAAATGTGCTTCTATGTCAGCCGATTACCCATTTTTGGAGGGAGAGCAACTTGTTTTGATGAAACATTATTCGAGGGGGAGCAACTTGATCTGAATGAGATATCATTTTGAGGGGGAGCAAATTCTTTGCATGATAAATCTGGTTAAGGAAAAATAGTCATTTAATAAAGGGGAGAAATTGTTCTTTATATGCTAAAGCTAATTTTGAGGGGGAGAAATTTCATTTTAATGAGTTAGTTTAGTGATGTCTTTGATTTTTCACGATGCTTAGAAGTTCTCCTAATCATCATGAGGGGGAGAAATGATATCAAAGACATACACAAAGATATTTTGTGTCATAAGGGAGAGATATGATTTTATAAAGATATATGAGGGGAAGAAACGATATTATGAGGATATATTGAAGATTTCAAGATTTTGATTGAATCTAGAATTGATGATTGATTATGAAGAAAGTTCAAGAGACTGTAAAGTAAATACTGATTATGTTGAATGAGGACGTATGTGTTGATGGTTGTGGAAGATATGATACAAGTATCAAGATTCAGAAAAGAGAATTGTGTGAAGTAATAGTTAAGGGAAGCATACAAAGATTAAGGAGGAGTTACAGAGAAAAGAATTTAATCTTTTAAATTTAAGGTTGAAAAGCTTGTGGAGTTAAAGATTGGTGATGTGATGATATGGTTAATATTGAGTTGTGGATTTGACAAAGATGACATAGTTGTTTGAAGAGTTTACTGATAAAGTTGTTATGTATCCTGTGAATGTAACGAGCTTAGTACACGTAGTGTCAAAGCTCTGAACCTATCTGAATCGTGTTGTTCTTTGAAGCTTAAAGACTATTTCAAGATGAAAAGTTTGATTCCAAAGTTTGATTGTATTGATGAAATATTCTTTAGGGGAGATTCTTATGTGGTTGACTTCTTCAGTTGGTAAAGATTGTTTGGTTGATGTCAAGACAGAAGATTGTGGAAAATCTTTGAAGATGAAATTCAAGTTGAAAAGTGAATTTGAATACAAAGAGGAAGATTGTTTTGACTTCAAGATGGAAAATTGCTGAAGTTCGTTGATGTTGAATCCAGGGCCGGCCCTGGACACGTGCAGCACGTGCGACGGCACAGGGCATCAAGCCCAAGGGGGCATCAAATTTTCATCTATTATTATTAATCTAGGTTTAATACGATTTAATCTAGGCTTTAGTTCTCGATCCTTCATAGTAGTTGTCATGACTCATGAGCCTTGATAATTGAAATTGGGGAGCACATTAATATTTATTTGAAGCTTGAGAATTTTGGTTTTTGCTGTTTTGCATTAGACTTACTGTTTAGTTTTGTTCTTTTGCATTAGACTTGAGAGTTTGAGTTTTGCATTAGACTTGAAAGTTTTGTTATTTGTCTGTTTTGCTTAGACAGTTTAGTCTTGTTAACTTAGTGTTTTGTATTAGACTTACAACTTTGATGTAATTTACTATTTTAGTTAAAACAAATTATAGTTTTTCATATTTTTAAGTTCCAAATATTGAAGTAAATGTTAGCAATTTTAAATGTTGAAAGTAAATTTTTAGTAGATATCGAATATGAAAAACTAATTTACATTTTTCTTCAAGAAATGCATGAAGACCTCGTAGTTGATGTGTCTTTATATTTTGTAATTTTGGATTTTGATTTTTATGTCCCACTTTGTATTTTATTTATTTTAGTTAATAGAAATCAGTGTTGGAATGAGTTGTGGAGGTTGACTAGGTCCCAAGCTTTTTAAAAACCTATGTTTTCATTTACTTAAAAAATAGGCATACGGGGCATTATTTATCATTTTCGCACAGGGCATCTAAATCCTCAGGATTGGCCCTGGCTGAATCCAGGAAAGATAACGTTTGTTTTCTGATTGAATTTTTCTTAATTAGCTGTTTGTTTACAACTTGAATACAAAGGGAAGATTGTCAAGGTCAATATTGTAGTTGTATTCAAGTTTTAGGGTTTGTTTGTAAAGATTGTATTAGGTGAGGGTGAAAAGTGTAAATACCCTCAAGGGGTATAAATATCTTGTTAGTAGTTAGATTGAGTGGGGATTCATATTGTAATACCCAGAGAGAGATTGAGAGAGCTAGGGTTTCATTGTACGTATTCTTGAAGGAATGAAGATGATGATTGTGATTGTTACATGATTAGTATGTGAAGATGAATTGAACCTAGGACTTATAGGAAGGGACCAAATCAAAGGCAAATTGCATGGATCTCTATTATTTTATAATAAATGAAGATAAATGACTAGTTCCATGAAAATGACAAACCTTAGGGGCTAAATTCGTAATTCACTTAACTTTTAATAATCATCAAATGTATATATAGTATAAATGCTTGGTCGGTTTAGAGAAGGGTTTCGTTGGGAAAAAATTTGAAGATGTCCTCTCTGCTGATCTAAACCTATTTCCACACTTAGAATATTTTGTGATTCTTTAGATAACTCAGGTACCTCATAAAGATCGGTGAATCAAAGACTAGCCGATATCAACTTGACTCATTTATGAGCGAATCATAAATGAAGTTCAAGATTTAAACTGAGTAATCGGCCGAACTCTGTCAGGCAAACCTTCTACCGATTTGGAAGAAAATCGGTAGACTTCTCTGCCGATCTGTAAGGGAGACTTTCTTGAAGACTTTCCAATAAGACTTTTCATGAAGACTTTTTATGAAAGCTTTTCTTGGAAGATTCCTTGAAGATGTCTTAGAAGACTTTCCTTGTTGAAATCTCCTGCCGATCTACTTCCCTTGAAGATTGACTTTCTTAAAGTCAAACTTCCTTAAAGATTGACATCCTTGAAGAATTGCCTTCCTCTACCGATTTCAAGAGAGGCAAAATCGGTAGACCATGTGCCGATATTGCTACCTTCTATTTTGATGATGTCATGATTTTCCTCTTGTGGGGAATGTCTTTATCCCTTCGATAAAAGTATAGGTTGTCCTTTGATACCTATATTTTTTTTGATAAAGACATTCCTTATTTTGTCAGGATCTCTTCAGCTACAAAATAGCTTTGTTGGAAGACTACCTTATTCACAAAGGATTGTTACTCTGAAAAATGAGTCAACAAGGATACCTTTGTCTGCACTACCAAAAGTGCCTCCTTCAGTGACATAATGACAAGTGTCCCATTCCATCAATGCATATGAGATTATAAATAGAAGACCCCATGCACCTTGCATGGACACACTTGAAAAGCCTTCTCTCCTACAGAAGTTAAAAATCATCAGAGTTCTCTCAACCACCAAAGTTCATACTTTACTGAGTGTTTTAAGTTATGTTCTTTATTTTTCTCTAAGTGTTTAGATTGTTTCAAGTAACTGTTAGTTATTTGTATTCCGCAACAATCTAGTTCTATGTGTTCTAAGTGTACTAAGTGTAATTCTTATTGAAGTTTCCAATAAAAGAATTTAAAAAGTATATCGCTGTGTTTATATTTAAAGTATTGTATTCAATCCTCCCTTCTACAATATCCTGATAGTCAAGCCTATCTCTTTTTGAGACCTAACAGGTTTAGTTCCCTAAAATGTATCCAAGTTGTCACATTTTTGTGTACATTGGACTTCTAAACCTACCATTTAATGTATCAAACTCTTGAAAGATACCATATCATATATCATGTTACCTGCTAAGCACGTAACTTGTAATTTGATTATGAGTAAACTACACTTTTAGTCCCTAAGGTTTATTGATTTTTTTTAAAGTGGTACCTAAACTTTCATAATTCAAAAAGTGGTTCGGCAAACTCTGGCCATCTTCTCCGACAAACTCCGACCATCTTCTCCGACGACATCCGTTCATTTTCTGCGGCAACCAAGAACACATTTCATGCAAACACACTAAACACAAACCATTTTTACCAACAAAATCAACAACCCACCTCATTTTTACCGAAAAAATCAAAAAACCTTAAACCTCCAAACCTTAACCAAACTTTCAACCACAAACCCAAAATCATAGGAGGTTGCCCAAAAAACTGTCAAAGGTTTACGGATGAACCACCGGAGGTTGTTGAAAAAATACCTTGCACCAGAAACAACAAACCACATGAACGATATCTGTAATTTGCTATGTGTGTGTGTATTTGTGTGTCTGTGATTTTGGGTACCACTTTCAAAAAATGCATAAACCTTAGGGACCAAAATTGTAGTTTACTCTTGTTGATCCAGCTCTCCTAAGACTGGTGAAATAATGATGACGCTGATGACTACTTAGTGTAGATACTTTATTTATACTCAAGCTTGAGGAATTATCATTGAGTATGTTCCCTGATAATTCTTGTAATCTCAAGTCTAATTTAATAGGTAAATATCGACGTTAGGGAATCACCGAGTCTGTTCAGTATCCCTGATAGAAGGTATTAAGAAATGAAGTATCATCTCAGAAGACAAAGAAGTCAAGCTACAAGAACCATCAACAATATCGAAGAAGTAGTTGATGATAGAGTCAGAGCCGCTCGTGATCTGAAGACGGAATTCAGTGATAGCTGCCTGATTACTCATGCCTGACGATCTTGAGGAAGAAAGCTTCAGCGACCGCTGATGTCTCAAGGACCAGTGACCTTTAGCCGCTGATCAGAAGTTTACTCCGAAAGATTTCTTTACTTGTCTTGTCATCTTAAATGCACAAAAAGGATGTCCATACTTTTACTGACATAGTACAAAAGGGACGTTCTAAACACGGTTCCCTCCGTACTTGTCAGCCTCCAAAATCAACTATTTGCCTTTTCACCCATAATGCTTTCCCATGCGTGGTATATTAAAATGGAAAATAATACACAAGGTCCACTAGATATACAACACGTGTAAAGGTGACCTTACCATGCATTTAATGCATGTAGTATAAATTGAGACCTTGGTTGTGTTCTTCAAACACATCAATTCAATCTCTTTCTATACTGAGTCATTTTCTTCTCTCTATCTTTCTTTCCTTCCTTCCTTCTTAATCTCACTAGTGCATGATGAATGCTTAGTGCAAAACTAAAGATTATTTAGATTAGGCTAAACCCCATTTCTATTTCCGCAACAGTCTTTGTAAAATCAGTATTTGTTTTAATACAAAGAATTTAAAAGTGAAATTATCTGCGTAATTGTATTCAACCCCCTTCTACAATTTCTTGTTACTTGAAGGTCACCTACTTAGGACCAACAACTCTTTTGTTATTTTTGACTAATTTTTAATTATTTTTAAAAAAGAAAAACCATGTAACCAACGATGTCATGCCACATCAAATGTAACAGGTGTCATGTCAGTGTGTTACCTGCTATATCAGGTTTGATACATGATAAGGTAGCTTTCAAGAGTTTAATACATTGAATGATAGGTTTAGAACTCCAGTACACACAATAGCAAAATATGACAACTTGGATACATTTTGGGGAACTAAAACCTTTTCATAACTACAAAAAATGAAAAATTAAGGAACACACATAAAAACCAAAAATAAAATTAGTTATTTGTATGCACATGTGCATTGTACATAACTTCTAAATGAATGATTGTCAGAATGTTCTCTAACTTTTTATTCTTTTTGAAGGTTTTTACCTGAACTTCCCTCCCTCTGTTAATGATGCATTATTTAATATTTATATAGAGAGAGAAAAGTTCAAATGGATACTTATTTTTTATTGCGAACGTAAGAATAACCGAGAACGTGCCACGTGCATAGTCAGTCTGAATAATCTTGAATATTATGCATTATTCAATGTGAATAATACAATATTTAGATTGAATAATACTGATTGTTGTATTATTCAGTCTGAATACTGTATTATTCTTCTTGAATAATGCATAATATTAAGTTTGAATAATACATAATATTAAGTTTGAATAATCTTGTATTATTCAGACTAAATATGAATCGAATAGGACATATGACGCGCTCTCGGTTGTCCAGTTTTCATTTGAACCTGACCCTATATACAAGATTTTATAGGGTTGCATCGGTTTCACGTTAGAAATGAGTCGGGCTCGGGCCGGGCCTAACGTAAATTTTTGTCCAACAGGCCTAATATAGAAAACCCAAGCCCGTTTTTACGGGTTTACGGGCTTGTCCGTAGGCTAGCGGTCTTATTTTTTACTTTTAAAAAACGTACGTAATATGTAGTTATAAGTTACGTAAATCATTTAAATTATGTAAGTGCTTTCAAATATAAAAATAAGATGTAAAGAATACATAACCCACCCTTTTATTTAAATATATTTATTTTTGAAAGGGATAAACTCACCTCTGAATGTGATATTAAAATAAAGTATTTTATATTCTAGATTAATGTTTGGGCCCAAACAAGTCTCGTGATCCACCGAAAAGTTTCAAATAATTACAAATTTTGCTTGGATAATTAATATATATATATATATATATGTATATTCTTTTCTTTTCTTTTTTCTTTTATACAAGTTTTTATAATATAGATTCTATATCTTGTCTACAAAATTTTATAAATTGATATTGGCAAGTTAAGGTAGGAAGTTAAATTTTGTACTTTTTTATTCTCACTTTTGTTTTTCTTTTTTCTTTTAGTCTTTAATCTATGAAGAAATTTCTTGTTAAACATGTAACTATTGATGTAGTATCTTTTTCTAGTGAATTAAAAAGATTGAATAGGAACTTTTAAAAAAGTTAAAAGGGTGCTAGGGATTGCTTTTTAAGGTCCAAAAGTGTTTATTAACTTATGGCGGTGGAAAAAGGAGTTTTAAAAAAAATATTTGGATTAGGTTTTGTGGTGGTAAAAGTCAATAAGTCAATAAGTTGGGGTGTTTGGCTTAGTTTATCCACTTTTTGAGAAGGGTTTGTGTCAAAAATCACTTTTCCAATTAAAAAGTCAGATAATTGATGCTTCTCAAAAACTGCGTTTCACTCCTTGTCAAGAAGGAGATTTCAAAAGTGTTTTTTTGAGTTTTTATGAGTATCCAAACATGCTTATTGACGTATTGGCTTATTGAGAAGCCAATAAGTCAATAAGGAGTTTTAAGAAGCAATCCCAAACATGCTCTAAATCAATAACAATATTAATGTAATCTCTTTCTTCAACAACTTCCAAGGACGAAAAAACAAGTTCATTCTAACCATAGTCAAATCGTGTTGGGTCACCCAAGATTAGCAAATGCAAGATAGTTATGATACAAAGGGAATTCAAGAGTTAATAAGGTTTTGGAAAAGAAGAAAACGAGTTTAAAAGAAGCTTGGAAATTTGCATCAAAAAAGGAGCAAACAGAGCTTGGCGTGACTTTCAACTGACTTAAGGTAGTCAGGGAAGTCACCATCACCATTGGAATTTGGGGCGTCAGCAGAGCCCAACATAGGTTTCCCCATGACTTAAACTCGCGACCTAACCTAGCATTTCAAATATTTGACTTTGTTTCTTTATGATTTATCTTTTTATCTAAGGATTACGTTTAGATATAAATTTAAGTTTCATAGTTATCTTTAGTAGAATTCCTTATTTTCATTAGTATGGATAATTGAATAACAAATTAAATCTTTTAGAGTTTTACCTCTATTTTGCTAAAAGTTTTTTCTTATGTTTCGGGTTCTACATTGGTAGACTAACTATCCTTTAAGGTTTAGACGTGTGTCAACCCAATCCACAATTTCCCATTGTGTCAACTTATTGTTTGAAAATAGAAGTTTTTGATACACAACAATTTCAAAATACATTAAAGGCAACCATTTGTGTTAATCATGGGTGTTCATGCCAATTTGTACGCACCTCGACTAATCCCAGGACCATGGGGAACAACCAAGAAAATTCTCCAATGGCCTTATAGGACTCGAACCGTGAACTCTAAAGAAGATCCCCTATGGCCCAAGCCTTATTGTAGCCAATAAACAACTTCTATTGAAATGTTATACTACAAATACAAAGAAAGATAGCTAAATATCCGACAATACATTAAGAAAAGCCTAACCATTTCCATTTTTGGGAAGCCCCCTAGACTAAACAAAAATAAAAAGAGATTACCTTACATATATAAAAGTTTTGAGGCTACTCAAATCTTCTTCTTGCAAATCATTGGTTGAGAATTGAAAGGAAATTCAATAGGAGAATTTGATGTTGGAGCATGCATTCTAGTGGAGGAGGAGTATGATGGAAAGATGACTAATGGATGTCTCTTTATAAGAAGTTTAAAACTAATGAGGTGTCTTAGATTCTAAGACATGTATTAGATACATGTAGAATGCATGTTACGTGTTAAATAACTTGCTACGTGTTAAATGTTGCTTCTGAATACTGATTCTTCTTCACGTGTCTTCTTGTCCTCTTCTACTTGTGTATGTCAAATCTTGCATAATTGCAGGCCATGTCATGTTTTGTCTTTCTCTTGCGTTTATACGTCTAGATTATGGCTTGCAATTGAGTCAAAAGAATAACCACTGTTTGAAAAAATTTCTTGTTGATCTCTAATTGTGGAACTTGAAATGTCTTCCAGAACAATATCTTCTAATTTCTTTTCTCTTGAATGCCTAGGTACAAAATCTCTAGTTACTTCTTGAGTGATGTTATTTATTTCATTTTTAACCTTACTTCCTGAGATCTTCATTTTGGCTTTCTTTTTAGGTAATGGTGGGGATTGGTCTAAAGTGGGTTGGCATGTTTGAATAGTCTAAACTTGTTGAGTTTGGCTTGGCTAAGGTTAGTAGGATTGTATTTATCTAAATAACTGAAATGCTTTTCAGGTCCTATTAGAGAATCCCATATTTCTTTCTTAGGTGTGTCCTATTAGAGTAACCTGTCTTCTTTAGCAATCCCACGATCATATACGCCGTAACACGGGTTTGATAAGTCTTTACCAGCCACATTTGAAGCTGGATTAGCCATTAACTTCTTGGGCTCAATTGACATACCACCCACTTATCTTTTGTATCTAGGTAGAATTCTGATGATGAGCCTTGGTGTGCTTTAAAGAATGAGCTAATAACCATCTCTCTAACATAGCTATTTGTTTCAGGAGTTGCAGCTGGGTGTTCGTTCTTACCCTTGATGATCTTAAAGTCTCGAGTGACGGTCCCACAAAAATCACCAATATGGTGTGGTGGTTATCTGAGCTCCGGAAAATGGACCGAGTTACAGTAGTGATGTCTGACTTCAATAAGAAATATCTTTCTCGAGCTTACTATGTATTCTGAGGGGATCTGATAACTTATTTCGAGATTATAAATATTACCAATCGAAAAAGAAAACTAAAACTTGTGAATTTGAATGAACAGGGAACATATAATATAGACATATAAGTTTGTAACATAAAAGGTGGTTGGGTGATTAATTGTGCATACTGAAATGAAACACAAAAAAGAAAAAAAAAAATATTAAAATTTGAAAATGGCAGCTCCACTGGAAGGCTTTGATGCGAACACATAGAGACCAAGATCACCCTTGTTGATGGTCCCATTGTCAATCCTAGATTGATAAAATTGCTCCTGAAATTTAAACCCATATTAATTCTTCTCTTAACAAACCATCATTCTTTTATATGTATGTATGTATGTATGTATAGGGTCAGGTTCAAATGGAAACTCAAATTTGATTGTGAACGTGAGGACAACCGAGAGCGCGCCACGTGTCCTATTCGACTCATATTCAGTCTAAATAATATAGGATTATTCAAACCGAATATTATGCATTATTCAATGTGATTAATACGGTATTCAAACCGAATAATACAACATTTGGTATTATTCAGTCTGAATACTGTATTGTTCACCTTGAATAATGCATAATATTCCGCCTGAATAATCTTGAATTATTCAGAATATGCAACGTGGCGCGCTCTTGATTGTCCTCACGTTTACGTTCAAATTTGACTTTCCATTTGAACTTTTGTCTATATATATGTATATATATTTATAGGGAATTGGTTAAAGAAAGATAGAAAGTGACCTTTAGATTGAGAATAAATTGTGGGACGATGGTTTCTTTGACCAAAGCAACTGCACATCCACCCCATCCTGCACCAGTAAGCCTAGCTCCCACTGCTCCATTAGCTTTACAGACCTTAACCAGTTCTTCAAGCTCCCCACAACTGTTTCCATTTTGCTTGATTTTTAGTTCTTCTCAACATTTTTTGTGTGTGTATATATATATATAGAGAGAGAGGAGGAGGAGGAGG